>JBCFYV010011164.1:23598298-23609460 GCA_039000515.1 Timema cristinae
AGAAGGTTAGCTTAAGTTAAAGTTACAACTTGTTCCTTCATTATGTGGCTGGCTGGAGAGAATAGGTCAAGATCAGCTAACAAGTGTTTCTGCCAACACAAGGAACGGAATATATACCAAGTTCAGAAACAGAACCAACCTCGTTTTCATGTGTTTTTAATCATTGTTTCCATAACTAACCTTGGTGAAAATGAATAGTATGCCCTGTCTTTTGATCAAAGTATTTATTTTTTGATAAAACATTGATGAAAGTAAATAATTCCTCCCCACCTGTGACAATTAAAGCTTCAGTACTGTTGAGCTCTTCAGTGAACAGCCTGGACACAATAAGCTCTGGGCAGATGATAAATCTGATCTCTTCTTGAACACACCCTGAACCTAGCACTCCTCCCCCCACCATCCTGTGAGAGACAACAAAACATCTTCAATAATGTGAGGACAATAATTATTATAGATGTGCAAATAGCATGTATTGAATCAAGTGGCCAAAATTTCAAATGCATATTCAATAATATGACTAAAATAGTTAAATTTAGCTACAGAAACGAAACAAAGGACAAGACTTTCTGCCATGAGATTAGTGCTGAAACACATTAATCAATGTTTAAAAGATCAGTATGGATAATAAGTGGCCAAAACGTTGATCATCAGCTTAGATGATTGTTGGATTAAATAGCAAAGGTATTATATTTGTTAATTACAGCTGTAGTTGTATCTAAATATCATATTCTTTAAATTGAAAAATGACACCTGCAAATGGGAAATGAAACCACAACCTTTGGTTTAGTACGTCAATGCTCAAACCACTGAGCTATCCACGAGTCATCCCGTACCCAGGCTTTTTCTCCACTCATATTTTAAGGCAGAGTCTGTGCGGGATGTGTGAAAATCGTCAGCTACATATGCAAAATCAATTAAGATCACAAGCTATCAGATAACGCAACCACTTTCAACCCAGGAAGGCCTTATGCTAACAAATTTATAACTACAACTTGCTATGCTCATTGGGGGCTCCGCCCCAAAACCCCCAATAAGTTTTCTTTGCAAGTGGAAGTAAACTAATGTAATTTCAGAGCCATTTTTTGATAGGTCTTACTATTTAGCCACAAGACATCTCCAAAGAAAGGTGCACACCAACTTTAAAGTTGCTCCGCGATTTTGAATTTTTTTTCAGGGGTTATGAATTAAAATTTCTAATTTTTGGGAATTTTCCTGTAGGTTATAGGCTAGAAGCTATAAGATTGCCCAATTTCAAGTTTCTAGCTCATCTGGAAGTGGCTAAACATTAACGTCAGTGAGTGAGTCAGCCACTTGGCTTTATAGTAGTATAATTTGTACATATGCATATGGCATGATGGATTATGCTATTATATTTGTTAATTATGAATATAGCGCATCTAAATAACACATTCATTTGAAAAATGACACCTGGACACGGGAATTGAACCTGGTGTATGCCAATGCCACTGAACGATCCAGTAGTGCTATAATCGGCCATGCCGATCATCGTCCTAGCCCTAATTATTATTTGATCTTTGCCATAAAGGATGCAATCAAGCGAGATTCCCCTACTATATCTAAATGTAGAGTTAGCTGTATAGTACCTACTAGACTAAGGTTGTAGCACAGCTGATTGTTAAGTTACTATAAATATGTGGTGTTACATTTATAATTTCAGTGTACTCGTCAAATAGAAAAAAAATACCAGTTTTGCATACTATATTGCTTTAAAGAAGGGAGAAATGCTTTCATTTCCTTGCCTAAAAAAGATACAAAACAAAATTGCTTTAATTGTTTTATTTAACAGCCAAAGATGTATGATTTATAGATTTTTCCACAAGGATAGATTGTAAACATGTGAAGCAGGTGTAATGATATCGATTTTCCTGGCTTTATTAACATTTGAGATCATATTTCCTTTTTCAGTTGACTTGATTTAAACTTATCTTTTCTAAGAAGCGGCCATGTTTCTTTTTTTTATTTCATTTAGCTGACCGTGTCAAGGGCATGGTCTGAATTCCGGGTAATATTGCGTAGTAAAAGAATAGCAGGTGCATAGTGACGCCAAGCCAGATTTAGTTTCGCGCTCAAAGATAATTTCCCTATTGGTCAATGGAAAGAAATTCGAGAGTATCTTTTTCTACGGGTTCACAATCAACAAGGCAGCAAGACGCTTGGCTTGCTGAAGTTAGTTGAGATAGACTCCTCGTCTAAGTCAGTTGAGATAGAATCCTCGTCTTAGGTGGTTGAGACTGACTACTCGTCTTAAGTAGTAGATAGATGTGTGCAGAGATGTAATAACATATAGGCATTGCCTAACTAGTGTATCATAACGAATACAAATATTCTACAGTTGATAAAATAATGTGCAAATAAAACTTAACATATAAAGTACAAGGAAGTCTTAATATTCAACAATATCACCCAATTATATAACCTCTGAAAGTATAATATATAATTGTTACAAATGGCGCTCAACGTGGAGGTTTTATAAGAAATGGCACGACAAGAAGATTTAATTGTAATCGTTACAATTGACATACAACGAGGGGCATGAAGAGGAAATCTTTACAATTGGCAGCCAACGTGACGCAAGAAGACAGCTAGATTTATTGTATATGTTACAATTGGCGTACAACGTGAGGCTAGACTTTATTGTAAATGTTACAATTGGCGCACAACGCGGGGCTCGACAACAAGACATTAATGAAATCTTTACACAGGTTTTGTAAGTTTGAATCAAATCTGAAATAAAAGCAAATTTTATTTGCGAATTTTGAATAAAAATGAATCAAGATTAGTTATGAAAAAATAAATTAATATTAATTTTGGACCCTAGTCCTATAATTTATCAGTAATGCAACAATAGTTCCACCTTGTAAAAGTTAAGCGGTAAAGAGCACTATTTTAATACATTTCTCAAATTGAACACATATGTTAAGTATTATCCAAGGTTGTGATTATAGGCCATGCAAAGGTTTTATAAAGACTGTTTTGGTAAAGAGAAAAGAGTAGTGCTTATTTTCTAGTAAATACAGTAATAATTAGGGCTCTGCGAGTACTCGTATTCCGAGCTTTGAGCCGAGATCATCGCTTAAGCACAAAATTGAGATCGAAAGTTATGTAGGTTCGTAATCGAACTTCTCCTTGATGTACTTAATAATCTATTTTTAAAATGCAATAGTAATCATAGTCTATTTAATTGAGATAATAGCATTTCCACTTATAAATCATTCGGTTAATTAAATTGTTAAAAATTAATTTCAATTCTCACATTAATAACATAATAGAACTTTAAAACCACTTTCGCCTGGTAAATTTATTCAATATTTTCGTCCATTTTGAATTATACTTGATTGAAGTTATTTACTTGTATTGCCATGACAACGCTAGGAAAATAAAAATAGCTAAGAAGATTACTGTATAAATGAATGATTCTTTTTACTATTTTCACCTGGTCCCTTTCTAAAATAATAATTTATGTTAAATTAAAAATGTAATAACAAGAATATGTTATTTTATTAAATGTTTTCAAACCTAAGATATTTAAAACTCGTATTAAATAATACATTTAGCTACAAAACTAGCTCTAGTTTAGTTACTATTTAGTTATAGAATTAAGTTGATTAACCTGTTTAAAATTAATGTTGATCTTATTTATTTCAATATATATTTTAGTCATATTATTTTTAATTTTAAAGTATCAGCATCAACTTTTATAAGCATTAAAAATTGAATTGAAGTAAATTTATCAATAAAATAATGTTTTAGCAAGAGCCTGTACAATGTGCATGTTCAACTGCATTTAGAGGAATGGAAATGGAACATGCGCAATTACACTAAGGGATAGTAAACTAAATACGAGACACTTCAAATTTCTAATTGTTTATTAATCTTGCATTTTCTTATACGGTAAATCAAGTTACTGAAGCATATTTTGGAGAAATATTAGCTTCTTAAAATGACAATTTTATTAACTTTTTATCAAGACCGTGTAGAAACACTCTACAATAATGTAAAGTGATAATGAAGGAAACCAACATGAAAGGATAGTTAGGTTAGGCCTAGTACTTCTCTATTTTCTTTCTACACTTTTACACTTCCTACTTCTTCAAACTTCCACAGATGCACATTGTTTTGAATTTTAGGAAATATTTATTTTTCATATAAAGGAACATTAATGAAAACTAATATTCCTGAAAATTCAAACTAATGTGCAACTGTGGAAGTTTTGAAGAAGTGGAAAAGTTTAAGAAAACATGAAGAGAGAAGTGTGTTTGTTCCTATCTAACATAACCATCAGATACTTTACATCTCTGTACAGTGTTTCTACACTGTCATGTTATACATTTCTAAGCGCTATCATGCAACTATTCATTTTATATTTTTTTAAATACAATTGTTAGTGTAATTTTAATGTCCTTAAAGACATGAGTGTTGAAACAATCTTAATTTTTTTTATTAGATTTTTATTTGAGTGTTGTTCTTATTTTTAAATTGTGTTTATAGTGTTATTTCTAATTTAAAAACCAATTAAATTTTTTTTTCAAAATTATTTACTATTTTTAAAAATGAGTGTCATTCATCTTTTGAGAACATGTGTTTCTATACACTTTCTAACATTTTAAAATTATGAATATACAATACTCAAACTTTACTTGAACTCGGGAGCTTTTAGAAATACTCGACTTGAATGAAAAAACCCAAGCTTGCAGACCCCTAGTAATAATAAATGAGCATTTACTTTACCTTACAAGAATTGTTATTATATGTATGAAAAAAGTGCATGGAGCAAAAACATTTAGTAATAAATAAAATGATAAAATATTAGGAAAATGGTAGAGCACAATTCGGATCAATATTATTGAAGCTTTGCAGACCCCTAATAAATTGTAATCCAACAATAATAAATGCACCTTACACTTTACAGTACAGAGAAAAAACTTGTAAAGTGGAACTGGCCATATTAGTTTCTCCACAAAGACAATTCACCTCCTCTTGCTGAGCATAAATTTCAGTTTAAGAACCACATGAGTGTCATTATACATCCACCCTATTCCCCATACATTTTATATCAAGTACAGCTTTATGTTCTCTCAACATATTTGCACCTCCTTCGTTGAATTTAAAAGGTGAAATTAGACGACTGTGGTATGATTAGTTATATCAAGTTCTTTATCAAGATTAGTGGTTGTTTCTTACTATAGTGCAGCTTATACGTTACATTTATATTCTTCTAGTCATGATGGTAAAATGTATTTAGGATAATTTAATAATTATATTCTATAAGTTATGTTTGAGAGTATTAATTATGATTTCTACATTGATTTCTCTTGAGTCCAATAGTTTTAAAATGTGATTGTGTCCCAAGTTTACCAATAGTTTCCCCACCATATGTATATTATAAAGAGTACCTATTAAAAAGCATACTTGTTGGCAAAGTCAACCTGAAGGAAACCACCACCCTCCTTCTCGATTGTTCCTGAGCTGGAGATGTGCAATTGAGGCAAGAATTTCTTGGAGCTTGTCCAGTCTGGCAGCTGTGATGACGACAGGTACTGGCGAGAGTACGTCAACACACCTTCAGGAGCTGCCAGTAACCACAAACATTGTCAACACACTTTCAGATGCTGCCAAGAACCATATAGGACCAACTCAATAGCTTGACTCCAAACTACTAATTTAACACTTAATTGAATGTGTCAATGTTGTAATTAATGCATTTATTAGGGATGGATAGGACCCCAAATGCTCCACTCGGGAATGTATCCATTCCTAATAAGTCAGGTGGGATTGGCTAATCAATGTTAACCTTGTTGGTAGACAGTCTTATTCTTCTTTCTGTAGCAAACTAAAGGGAAGTGAAGGTATATTATAACAAAAGGGCAGGAAGAAAGGGTATTTTATGGCCTGTGGAGAGACAAAACTAGTTGGGAAGTACATGTCTTATTGTGCTCTGTCTATCAACAGTTATTTGTTTGATTCAGTAAGTGAGAGAGTTTGAAATATCAAGAGGACAGAAATATATTCTACTCTACCATATTTTGGGGTGTGGAAATGAGTGGGGCGAGAAGTAGCTGGCCAAGGTAAACTATGTATGAGCGTACAGCTCCAGATATTGAGTAAAGATTAAGGGGGTGTCAAATAGAATATTTAAGGCTAGTCAAACCCTAAATAATCTTTAAGGAGTTTCAAACCTAGAAATAATTAATGGGTTTCAAACCTAGATAACCTTTAAAGGGTTTCAAACCTAGACAAAATTTAAGGGATTTCAAATCTAGTAATTTTTAAGGTGTTTAAAACATAGAAAAAGATTAAAGGGTTTAACCTAGATAACATTTAAGGGGGTTTCAAACCTAGATAACATTTAAGGGGTTTCAAACCTAGATTATATTTAAGGGTCATCAAACCATAAAGAGTCTTTAAGAAGTTTCAAACCTATATTACCTTTAAGGGGTGTCAAACTTAGAACACATTTAAGTTTGATTCACACTGATAGGACTGTGCTGGGACTGTGTCGTGTCGCTACCATTCACACTGATAGGACTGTGCTGGAACTGTGCTGTTAGTGCTGTTTTGCTCATCGTCAGCAGTAGATATGGATCAAACAGAGGAAGATGCGATTGTTGCATGTGGTCTTTATCTTATTTTACTTGATAAAAAGAGGAGAAAACGAAGAAAATACTGGGTTCATCATTTGTTTAGAGCAAGAGAAGAAGAATTCCACAATATATTGGGGCAACTCAGAGATGACCATCAAAAGCTTCACAAATATTAAGAATGAGTGTCCCGAAATTTGAAACCTTACAGAAACTTCTTGATTCAGTTTTTCAGCTATCTCCTTACAAATATTTTATATAGTGAGATTATTATCATAATTTTTATGCTGCAAATTATACAAACCAACATTAATAAGTTTTCTTCATCCATAGTTTTGGCTTATTGCACACAGTTGTGTTAACAATGTTGGAATGTTCCGCAGCCACTGTCAGATTGTAGATAAGAACCTTCATGAAGGCTCGCCGCTTGCCGGAAGAAGCCGAAGTAGGTGAAACGACACTAAGACGACATTAAGGCGACATCGTCTACATTCACACTAATAGGACTGTGTTGGGACCGTGTTCGTACCGTGCTGGACCGTGACCTTGGGAAATCACTTTTGAAACGATCCAAGACGACACAGTCACAACACGGCCTGAGCACAGTCCTATAAGTGTGAATCAAAAACGGTCTTACAAGGTAACTCTTATGGGAATGACCTGTTCGAGATTGTTGGCAGCACGACACAGTCCCAGCACAGTCGGCGCACAGTCCTATCAGTGTGAATCAACCTTTAAAAGGTTTAAAGCTGAGATAACTCTGGTTCAAATCTAGATAACATTCAAAGATTTAATGCTGAGATAACATTCTAGGGTTTCAAATCTAGATAACATTCAAAAGATTTAATGCTGAGATAACATTCTAGGGGTTTCAAACTCAGATAATATTTAAAGGCTTAAAACTGAAATAGCATTCAACATTCTGGGAGTTTCAAACCTAAAAAATATTTTGCAGTTTCACATATTTAAGAGGTATCAAACATTATGTTTTGTAGTATTTTTTTTACACTCTGCAAATGGTTAAATATAAATACCATTCTCAAAAGAAATTAACTAATGATAATAATTTCCATAAAAAATGCAATAAAATTAACTATTCGATATGTATGATTTGATGCTATTTGCACACCCTTTTTATATTTTGTATTTTACTAATTATATTACATTTAATAATGACAAAGCTTTCACAAGTCTTTCCATATTAATTTAAAAATAATGATTTTTTTTAAACTAAAGATATTCTAAAGAGTTATTTTTATAAGTTCTCGTTTGATCCCAATATTTTGACAAATTTACATTCTGTTGAGATCTCACAATAAAAATGTCATTCTCGTTCATTCTTAGCATTTATAAACCAAATAGAAAAAACTTAGCTACTATTTATATTTTCTATTAATCTAGTATATTTCTATTTTATCTTATGTTCATCATTTCTTCCAAAATTCAGAATCGAGAGTTTTAGCTAGAATACATTTTTGTATATGAGATTTGAATTCTTTATATTTTATACCCATAGTTACATATGGAGCAAAAACATAGATATTGAATGTAAAAGAGAACTAGGAAAGTGGAGGTCGTGGGAATGAAGTTTGAGAGAAGTATGTTAGCTCTCATGGGGAGAAATAGGATTAGGTTCTTTCTTATAATAAATTCACTATAACATTCTAACATTCAGTTAAGTGTTAAATTACTGGTCTGGGGCCTGGTTGTGGCTGTTGAGTTTATTCTATAATTATAATTATTGGTTCTGAGCCACCAGTAAGTATTAGAGCTCTAAAATAAATTTAACTTGAAACTTTTTTTAAGATATCAGCCTCAAATCCTTGAATTTTGAATAGGCCTATCCTTAAGGATTTGAGGGCCTATCCTTAGTTATATTTATTAGTGGTCAAATCTACCATAAATATAGGAAAAACCTAAAAAACAGAACCCAGACCAATAGTTTATTGCCTAAAAGACTGTAAATTTTTGTAAACACAAAAAATCTTTACAAATTAGTTATACTTTATATTTTCTATAGCAATGAAGGAATTAATTTTTATAAAATCAGAACTGAAAAGCAAATTATAACTGTGAAGGTAATTTTATGTATTAATTTTATCATGTTGTCTAGAAGTCAAATTTGAAGATAAAATGGAAGTCAGAGTTGAGAAAATGTGGCTCTTGCCCATCTCTAATAGTGACACAAAAAAAATCATGAAGGTCAGAAACTCTTGTGGTAGATTCCTGTGTCGATCTTGTTAAATTTAAAATGAAAGAAACATCCTAAAATACATCTTTAGAGGTTTAATAAAAATTACTCACATTTTGTACAGACTCGATGGAAGTAATGAATCAAACAACGCAGTTTCTCAATACAACAAGAAAATCTTTTTTGAGATGAATGGAAAAGTCTGAAAATAAGTAAAATGCATTAGTTGGAAGAATATGAATGCGTTATAAGCATTTAACAATAGTCGACACATTATTTTAGGTAGAGATGGGTCGAATCCATTATTTCTCGAACCCGAATCTACATTATATTTTCGAATCTTAAATCCAAATCCTAGCAAATTATTAGAAATTTTAATGATTTACAAATAGACGTACATTACACAATATAGGCCTAAGCTTCAGAACTTTCAGAAGTAAGCATGCGCTGAAACGGTTGAGTCAAAGTTTCCTATAAGGGCGGAAGGGTAGGGTATTAGGCACGTTAAATTTTCTACACTTAGCAAATTTTTTTTTAATAAGATTTTATTCATGTTCATCTCTTTTGTCTGACAAAATAATGATTATGGATTATGTTGTGCTTTTCAAGTAGGCATAACTTAGTAATTTTTGAATTCAAAAATCACAATATTATGCTTTGCTTTTATGTGGCAAATTATTCGACCATCAAATCCAATAAAACACCAAATCCTCGAATCTCTAATACTTGTCAGGATTCGGTGGATTCGAAGATTCTAGTGGCCCATCTCTAATTTTAGGTCTAACATAAATAAAGTATGAACGACAACAAACATATAAATCATTTTATTTGTTGATAAAGTGTTTAATTTTATTGATTAAAATATGTATTTAAGGTAGGGCTCTGTGAATACTCAGATACTTAGATTTCAAGCTTCAAGACAAACTTTAAATAGATATTAGAGCTCATGCTCAAAAGATTTATGGGCTCACAATTTGAGCTCCTTGAAAAAGATTATTTCTTTGCCTTGAATTGTGTCTGATAATGAATGAATAGTTGTTTACTCTTCTCTCTACTTTTTTTTTTTGCTGAAGTTTGTGGGTTTAGGAGTTGAAGGGGGGGGGGGGGGGGAAAGGATGAACCTAACAAAGAAGGTTATGTGCAGAAGTTGTCCAAAACTTCAACTTATCTTTGACACATATTAGCTACTACTTCACTTAAAAAAAATCCTGTTTCGCCAATAAAAATATTGACAGCTTAAATACTCAATTTATGATCAATCACTTCCATCCTGAGCTGTTATGTACAATGCAATCAATATTAATATGGTGTCGTATCCCTCAGGTATGGGAACTTGAGGTAGGGAACTATTGGATTCATTTCAACTCTAAATCCTTGATAGGGACTCTGGACTTGAAGAAATAATCATCTGTTGTTGATAGTGAAGAATGGTGTTCTTACACTTTTAATAATAACAAAAGTATATTAAAAGTTTGTGGTTCACATGAAGAGTGATCCAGACCGTACTTCTACATACATTCAGTATGACAAATTATTACAGAAGAGCCCCAATTTCCAGATATTTGGGGTTTATATACCTTACTTGTTTATCTGTGAACGTTTCTAGTTATGCAGTACAAATGGTTCAACAAACAGTCCTTAAAGGAGCATGTGACTGGGGTGATTTCCACTGTTTACTCCCTTTAGACTTAAGAAGTCACAATATTGTTTCTGACTAAGGCAATACATAGAAAGCAATTATACTATGCAGTTCCTAAATGACTATAGTCTGTATGACTTAAGTTTTACTTTAAATATATATAATCTACTTCCGCTTTGTTACACCTTTTTTTTGTATTGCATCACTATTACAGTAAGTGTAACATTAACATATTAAATACCTTTATATACCTGAAGCTATTATGATTATTGGTCAAAGGGGTTATAATAATTAACTGACCCCCTAATTAACTGACAATGGTAAAAAATCTGAAATATTAAACAATGTATGTTGTGATAGTAACTTGATTTATCAGAATAGAACTGTGCCATAAAACATTTCACAAGTAATCTTAGAATATAAAGTTATATAAATAGCCACAATTTAATATTTTTTCAATCATAAAAGAGCTAAAAAAAAATATTAAAATTTTGCTTTGGCTCCGAACATAATCAATATATTTTATTCAACTTTGTTTTGAATTAAAAAAGTGTACTGTTTTTGCATACCCCTGGTAAACCACCTTTATTAGTGAAAGGAGGAGAGTATGAGGCTTTTAGAACACAAACAGCTTAGTGTAAGGTGGTATCAAGTAAACCTTAATTCATTTAAGTGTTTTAATGTTATAACATACACGAAAAAAATAAATTTAGGGTTCTCAAATCAAGCTGCT
>JBCFYV010011164.1:23609560-23825284 GCA_039000515.1 Timema cristinae
GGTAAACAAGTTGTGGTTAGCTGTGAGTGAATAAAAACAGCTTATTTTGTTTTTATTGTTTACTATTTGGTGGTGAGGAGTTTCCTAAACATTTAAGTAAAAGAATTAAAAACCATTAGAAATGTGCAATTTATTTGGAAAATACATTTAAGTTTTAAAACATTTGTAACAGTAAATATTGCATCACAGATGGATTCTACAGTCAAAATTTCAACCCAAAAATACAACAAAAAAATAGTCATATATTAAGAAGATTTATAGAATGCTTAAAATACTGTTACTCATGAACTGGCATTAAGAGACAGATGTGTTCAATGTTTGTACAAGTAATGTCATCACTTTATAAGTTTAATTTAAAACCTGTACTATTTCATTGTCTATATTTGTATATTTATATAGTGATTATTAAAAATTAGTAAAACTTGACCTAGCCCCATAAAGAAGAAAGATCCTGCTCTCCCAGTGGTAAATGGGTTATATGGAGTTTTAGGATTTCTTTTCTAAGCAAAGACCCATCTTGAAGTAATTTAAAGTGTTTTAAGACATAATTAGGATTGGAGTTTGTGTAATACTCCAATATTCTATGACCCTAGGCATTGACCAAGTATCCATCAATTGCTGTTTCCTGCCTGTGACCTGGGTCAGTTTTTCATTCAAGCCTTATATATTCAACTGCCGGCTTGCTAAGCCTATCGTAGCTTCATATGCCTTATAATCTATTGGATACCTACAATATAAAAACAATAAGTTGTTTACTCTATTGCTTAGAAAATATGCATAGTAACAACATGGCTTTTTTTGTAATACCCTATATTAAACTTGTAAATTTAAAATGAACAATATTAATAAAAAAGTTACAAGTTAATTTTACTTTTTTACAATATGACATAATTTCAATTAATTAAAATTAACGAAAACATGAAATACATGAATATAGTTTTGAAGTTATATTATAAAACTATTGATCGAATTTACTATTTTTATGAGTATAATTTTTTAACAGCGCATCTACTACCCATTACGGGTTATGCACCCATGTAAACCTACTAAATAACCCTAATGTGTGGGAGGTAGAGTGTGAAATAATTTAGGATAAACCACTCTCAATACACCCGACCGAAATCAAGGTCTGACCTCACCGCCTTGGCAGTCTAACTATTGCGAGAGTGACACCTTAAACCATGCGGCCAATGAAGCGGGTATTAATAACTAAAAGTATTTTCATATATCCTCAATTTTTAAAAATGTGTTCGATAGTTAAAACCTTAAAGTAAAAAATATATAATTAAAGTAAAATTTTGTTAAATGTATTAGGTACCTACAAAAAATAATAGAATGCAAAATTTATACTATTAGCATCCATAGTGGTCTGAACATTGGAAGTTGGAGCTCAAGAAGCTTATCTGCACTTGAGATCAAGCTATTTCTGTCTTTTCTTCCTTTACTTGTGGGAGATAATGACTCATAAATACCTGGCTGGCTACCTTCCTCACCTTACTTGGACAAAGGGGAAGATTTAGGGAATGATTGACACTCAAGGACCCCCACCTAAACCGCTTTTACCCCTTTCTCTAGCAGTTTACAGAATTTAGGCTCCACCCCCCGATATGATATTGTTTCCTTCAAAGCATCTCTTCTCCATAGCAGGTATCTTACGCACCTATAGAACAACTTTCCTTGCTGTCCTCTTCTCATTAAATCCTTTCTACTTCTACCTTTCTCCTCAATCACACTTCCAAGATATTTTACGTTCTGTTCTTTTCTCAGCTCTACTCCATCCAACTTTATAGCTTTACTAGGCCTTATCCTCTATCTTGTCATTAACATGCTATATTAACCATGCTAAATTTAACTCCACCCTGTTTAAATTTTCATTATATTCCTGTATTTCATCTTCTTATTCCCCCATAACATCAAGCCATCAGCAAACATAATGGCCCTCATAATTTCCTTTCAGAGTTTTCTTGCCAGTTTGTTCATAACTATTTCCAGATGTCATTACAAATAGTAATGGTGACAGGGCACTTCCATGCTTTACTCATTCTTTTAAATGGAACCACTCAGTCTTAACACAACTCTTGTTTTCCTGATACATGCTTTTTACTCTCATTACCACTCCTCTTTTACTTCTGCCTTCTCCATCACTTTCCAAACTTTATTTCTATCTACGCTATCATATGCCTTCTCCACATCCTTAAATACCATTAACAACTCTTCTCCATATTCATAACTTCTTTCCATCAGCTGTCATATCGCAAAGATTAAAATCTATTGTAGAACTCTGTTCTCTAAATCCGTGCTGTTCCTCTTTTCTCCTTATTATTTCATTTATTATTCTCTTTTCCAGAATATTCTCATAAATTTTTGTACAGTGGCACATCAGCGTTATTCCCCTATAATTTGTACATCTCTTCCTGTTTCCTTTCTTAAAAATAGGTATTATAATTCCTTTTTCCCAGTCAGGGTACATTGTTCTGCTTCCAAATCACTTTCAGCACCCTATATCACCATTGTATACTTACTTCTCCTACTGCCCTTATCATTTCCACAATCATTTCATACACACCTGGTTCTTTTCCTTATTTTTAATCATCTTTAATACGTCCTCCACCTCTCTCCATGTTGTACCTCTTTCCTCCTCTTATTTTATTTCTTCCTGCTCCTCTCTTTCACTATCATTCCTTTCCTTTTCCAGTTTGAACATTTTCTCACGGAGTGGAATAGATTGATGAGTAGGAATCTGCTAAGGCAGAATCTTCTGTTCAAACTTTGTAACTTCTTTCGAAAAACTACAAACTAAAATTTTTTGGAAAATGAGGTATTCTATACCTAAGGTAGCTTATTTATTGCAATACTGGTGAATTTTTTGTATTAAAAATAATTATAGTTAGTTTATTTGGTTTAAAAATGAGCGTGTTCAATGTTGGATGTTACATAAGCTCACGTAACTAGAATACGCAACTACTAAAGTATATTAATCTAATCACATGAAAGTTCTATAGGATATCTTTATTTTGCAGGACTGGAGGAACCATGAACATCGTTCAGACAAATGACAATAATGAAATTGCTACGAGTGGAACATCACAAATTCTTGTTTGTATAGAAAAGGCTTCACGCCTATCAACCGAATGAAAACCTGATTCATTTTGATGAGAAATTATCAATACCTTAAAAGCGAACATAGATCAGCCCACATCACGTTCATCTGATCCAGATAAAAGTTTCTTCTGTACCAAATTCCAGTAATCAAACAGATAAGACCCTGCAAAAATCTTGATTTTCTAGTTAATTTTATGCAATATTTTAAGTCTTATTCAAAACCTTCTATCCCCAATTCTCCTATTTCCTTCTACGGCATAGCTGATCCCACCTTTAATCCATCACCCACATCTCTACTCCACAACAATTATTGCCTTTCTTCAGCTTCCCACCAAAGTGCTTGTTTGCCATTCTCAGTTGAGAGTATTAACGTGGCGTACCATGATGAGTAAATTATATCATTTTTCAATTTGTATATTTAAATTTTGTATACTATTTTACTTTAGTAATTTCTGATTTTTCCTACTAAACACTTCCTAATGCTATTTTTCTTAATTCAGTATTGGTATTAAATCAATGTATTTAATTGAAAAGTGCTAATTCTAATAATTATATTTATTGTAATAAATGTTATGAAAAACAAAACTTACCTCAATTTTACTACGAGTTTTTCTTCAGCACTAACATATTCTCACATCAGTGTGTTTCTTTTCGAGATGACATCTTTTACCATGGAGCAAACAGACATTCTGTAATACTTGAAAAGCGTGTATGGATTTTCTTTTATTTCATTATGTAAGAGCATAAATTTCCCCTTCGCTGATATGTCGATTAGTATGGGATGGATCCAATAATTTTTCTGACGACGACGACGATGAACAATTATGCAGCATATAATCCAACAATTGCATTCCTATTGAATGAAATTCCGTTAATTACACTATAGTTCCGTACAAAGTGCAAACATGAATCGCTGTACCCAGTGGGAAAACAAGCACGTTTGGCTGTACTATAACAGGATTTTCAGCTGCATGAAAACATAATTCATTAGACAACGTGAAAACACGCATGTGTGACTGTGGCCTTGGACAGTTATATAAAATTTTATCTTTCAGTCAAATGTGAAAGTTGGTTGTTTTAAAATTATGAGGTTTCTCATAACAATTTGTTGCACAATATTAAAAAATATTTATGGAAATCTAGGAAGATTTTGTGCCTCTATATTTTTACTTTATGTTAAAACTCCCTGAATTTCCCATTTGTCTGGAAAATATTATTTTAAAAAAATTGTGTAAGCGAAATAGAACCTAATAACAGCTGAGCATATTTCGGTAAAAATTAGTAAAAGTAATAGTATAAATAAAATATTAATAAAAGTAGTAATAAGAAGTCACACAAATAAATTTCTACTGAGCCATTGAGACCGTAACTTTAACCTATGGAAGTACTGGTGACTCCCACCCACTCAAAAGAGTCGTTCGCATGGCTGGCCCGCTCCCAATCCCTTCAACCCTTCCTAACACTTTCATGATGACCGAGCGCTAACTAGTTTTTACAATTCCCGTTCAGAGCATGCCAAATCTGTCCCTTCCCTTTCAACTTATGATTGTGTAATTTATCCGAAGCCTATTGCGTTTGGGTCTTTAATTGTATTACTTATAATAAATAACCTTTACTGTCTAATTCACAGAATTATGTCTATTGATGTTAAGAAAAATAGTTTAATATTTTAGGCAGTACTGCCATCTAGTAACGATAGTAAGCATTTAGTTGATTTTTATCTTAGTAACGAACGAATAACGGTAGAAGAGTCGCGAATGACAAACACTCCTGACTCTTTCAAGAGTGGATGAACGATTGTGAAAAGAGTCGTGAATAATGACTCGCTCGCGAAGCGAGAGTCGTTCAATTTAGTACAGAAGCCATGCGTTGATAGCTAAGACTAGCTAAATTAAACCGAACATTGGATGAAAACTCAAAGCGAGTAAACAGAGATAATGATAGCGTATTAGTGAAGAGATGTAAAGAAACATCAAACTAATGCACGATGTCTCCCGTAAAGTGTCACGTGAACACAAAGTAACGATTAGGGAAAAGGGGAGCGATGCCTGATTCATCCTTGTGGTAGGGCATAATGTTTAGGTCAATAGGCCTATTTAATTTAATTGATCTACGCTCTTGATTTAAACGTACAATTGACGTGCATACGTTTATTTTGTACAAATAATAATATAAATGTGTAGCAAAAACTGTTGGCCTATTTATCAATGTATCAGATGCGTGTTGTGTGTAGTGGCGGCGTGAAACTGAAATACTTGTTCGCGTAGCGAGAGATGTTCGTTTACAGCTCTTGTTCAATAGTCGTTCAATTTGAATGTCTCGTTTAGGGATGGGTTGTGAAATCACAGCCTGCTCCTTTGTCACTGCTCCTCTGACGTCACATTCACAACCTGTTCCTGACAGACGAAAGGAGCTGTTCCTTTTTGTCACTGGTCCACGGATCAAATAAACTCTGTAAAGGCCCGTCTACAACCAAACGCACCCGCTTGTCGGACTCGTAACAACGCAATCGCAAATGCACTCGTAATTACGCTTTTATTAAATTACAACATTAGACTGTCTACAGTAAAAAGTCGTAAAACGTAATTTCAACCAATAGGAACAAACATCAATGATGACTATAAAAGTCAAATTCATATTAATGTTTTCAAATAAAAAATAACAGGTTCGGAGTAAGCTTGTTCCTCGTATCTCTGTAACAGAGAGCGCTGGAACAGGTCCAAAGTGACCTTGCTCCTCGTCTCTGTCACAGACAGCGCTTTAACATGTCCGGGACAACCTTCTTCCTTTATGCTCTGGAGATATTTTGGAGCAGTCGTACATAGTGATGGGTCGAACCGGTCCGGAGCAACCTTACTTGTCTATTATATAGGCCTAGCTTAGAGATGGTTTGGGGAGTCATAAATGAGTTTTGAAGGGGAAAGCTTTCGTAGTACAAAACATTATTTTCACAATACAAGCACAGTATGTAATATATTCTCACAATAAATTGTTACGTTGGTGATTAACATTGAAGGGACCCACTTGGTAGTAAAATGATTTAAGGCAAGGGTTGGCAATCTACTGACTGACTGACTGATCTTATCTAGCGCACAAAATATTTAGCAGGCTATTTGATCAAAAAATAGACCTAATAGCTAATTACTAATTGCGAAATGTAAAATTGAACTTTTTTTTGCTTTACTTTTTTTTTAATTAGCCAAACATTTTTTTAAAACCCATAAAGCACGCAATATCAAAAAGGTTGCCAGACATTTTTTTTAAACCCATAAAGCACGCGATATCAAAAGGGTTGCCAGCCTCTCTGGCTTTACTCTCGCACTAGAATGGACTGCCGATTACAGTGAGATTGAGGTTCGATACCGGTTGGGTGCACTGAGGGTGATTTTTCATAAACGTTTCAACTCTCATTCCAAACAAATATGGGTGCACTTCCTCTAGAATCAACCATATTCATCCCTAATACATTGGCGTAATTAACAAAAATGCGTAAAAACCGAACGGGCAGTAGACGCGGTGCTAAAAAAAAAACTAGGCTTGGAGTAGGTACGAATACTGTCAGTGTGACCAAAAGGAGCAGGTAAAAGGAACAGGTCGAGTGGTAGAGCAGTAACAAATTGCTCCTGCTCCACTAAAGGAGCAGTTTCTCCCATCCCTAGTCTCGTTCACGAGTGAACCTTTACTAATCTGTGGTGATTAGGGCACAAATTAAATATTTATTTCCACGACACTTCGATTATTCTTATCTTTTTATAAAATAAAACATACGAACATCGGGCAAGTGTCATAAACATTTTCTGGCCTTTGCTTAGTTAACCTTATGGGTACAAACACATTTTGTTTTTATTCCATTACTATTATAGGTAATTTATAATAACCAAGTTATACAATTTGTAACAACCTTTAGCAATTTCCAAGCATATCTGTGATTTTAACTCATTTATAAATGGTTTTGCTATTATAAAACATGAATATTCTAGTGCTGGCTTCTTCCCAAAATTTTATGTGTTCAATTTTATCCTAAATATTAGTCTCTAATCCATTATTCTTTTAACAAGTATCCAGACCTACCTATTAACAGTTTATTTTTTGCAGTATAGCAAAAATGTAATAGCCTAGCTCTTTTTGGTGCTGGCAACAATGTTGCTTGCTGACTTGCATACAAAAAAAAGAAAACTGGAAGAAATGAAAGGGAAATCCTGTGATCGTTCTTTTGGTAAGTTAATTTAACCTTAGGGACAGCCTACTTTGGCCTTCTCTATATTGGTCAGGTTCCAGACAGAAATTCTAACAATTACATGTGAAGGCCTATCCTACTGTTGTGTAAGTTTGTAATTTGTAAAACTTAATCATTGAGAAGTTGGACAAAATTTCTACTTTAAGTGCTATTATTATCTACAGCAAACTACTTGTCTACTATTATAGAGAACATAAACAATATATTCTTTGCTCTATTACAATAAAAGTAGCTTATGTTATTTTCTTTGTATTAGTAAATAGGGCCTACTTAAGAAGAACAAAAGATAGGCCTACCTACTAGTATTAATAAAGCTTCAAAAGTTTGTATAACAAAACAAAACCAAAATCACACAGAAACATAAAAGTTCACTAACTCACTATCGTGATCTACGGCTCATAAGTTACCGGTACTGCACATATTGTAGATTTTTCCTGAGACGGGTATCATCTCGACATCTTCCATTTTCCTCGGTCCTGAGTGTTTCCTTCCAAATTTTTCTACTTCCTTCCTTTCTTGTTAACTTCTGTTATTAATTATTTATTTACATTATTTATCCTGATTCCTAGCATGTAGCTCAAGACCTAGATCTATATCGTGAATTAAAATTACATCTTTTAGCTATGTTCCTTTTTGTTTTTAATACAATAATAAATTTAGAACAAACACCTAAATCTAAAAGTCCTATTTGACCTTCTTTCCTATACCTAACCTACTAGCTGGTTCGCTCCGAGTATATTACACCCCTGGTACCCTGACCCGCTGGGTGTCCCACTGCACTCTGGATCTAATAGTCCCCAGATCGGTGAGAGCTCCAGCGAAGGCTGCCATCCCCCTCCTCGCCACCTGAGGAGGCGCCCTACTGGAGATTTCGCTCCACTTACTACCCACAATATCACCACCTATGGACTTACAACTAACTTAACCTAAAGATTTATAAAAATACTTAATACTAACTTAACCTAAATACGAGTCCTTCTTATAATTGGCTGCAGGGTCTTTCAGTTGTTATCGCCAATCCATTTTCTGAACTGAGAGCAGCCATCCGATAGGTCGGTGGACGGACCAGATGCCTGACAGCTCCAACCCAGCATTACACTCTTGTCACCAAGTGGGCTGGATCTTATGAGTGAGGGGTTGATTCTCCGTCTAAAGATGGTGTTCTCTTGTACTCCCTAGCTGGTATCAAGGCACACTCCAGTTCATCAGCAGTTCACACTACTGGAATCCAGAGAGCACTCCTTCCCTCAGCTAGCTCCAGTTTGCCTGGAGATCCCCACCACATTCTACCCAACCAGCCAATAATCCAATTTGTCTTTATCACACCCATTGACTTATTCAAGTCGTACCATTATGTGTCATCCATATCGGTTGTAATGTCATATCTACTGTCATGTCACTATCACTCTCTGTCCTGTAGGCTTACCCTTGTTCTAAGGTGACCAGACTATTTTGTCCTCTATTTTTCATTGCAGTTAGGTATTTATCTCTTTCCTCTTTGGACACTTTTCCGCGATTGCATCCAGAAGACTCCATCTGTCCACGCCATGCAGTATGTGATAAACCATGCTCACTTGCAACAGTATCTGTAGGTTCATTCTCTCTTCCAACGTCTCAATCCACTCCAACACAACGTGTTTCGACATCACCTCCCTTCCACAATCACAAGTTACTGTATCAGTCAGTCGTCTAGCGAAGAGAGCAGCCTTATATGGACCATGCCCACCAATAAACTGTACCGAAGCTGGAGAGGGCAGCAGGTACTGCGTTCCCAACTGTTCAGCAACGCTTTGAAATATATTATGCATTCTTCTACCTGTTTTGCTCCGCTCCCACTCGCCTTGCACTACTTTTCCAGATATTTCCTGACCTGAAGTCCCGTTGTTATCCCTGCTCTCGTGGAATTAGCCACTTTCCCCATATCCCCCTTCCTTATCCAACACAATGCCGCTCTTCTCTTCACCCAAGGCTTGACACAAAGCGTTTGTAGCAACAGTCTTGTACGCTCCAGATAGCCTCAAAAGTACACTTCTCTGAATGCTTCTGATTTTCCTTCTAATTCTTACCTGTCTGAGCCGATGAGCCAAGCGCCAGCTCAATAACCCACAATGAAGACCAACATAACCTGGTGATACAATCTGGTCAGCCTCATAGACAGTTTAAATCTGCCCTGCCCTATGCTGATGATCTTATTCATAGCTCTCACAGCTTTTTCACATGCTTTCTCCATGCTCGTCATGAAGTCGCGCTTCTCATCCAGCATCATGCCCAGGTATCCGGTATCCTTGCTTCGTCTTATCGTCTGTCCGTCAATCTTAACCCTTGGGTTTCCCTTGAGTACCCCCCCCCCTCCCCCCTCTAAATAGCACGTAAGTTGTCTTTGCAGAGGTTAAACTCGGTTTTACCTTTTTACACCAAGAGTTCAGCACAGTGAGAACTGCATCACTCTTGGCTGGCCTCTAATTCTCTTCTAGATGTTACTTCAACTAATATGAGTATATTGCCCATCCACAAAGGGAACCACCCCTGCCGTTTCAGGGAGTGACTCATTCTCCATTAAACCAGGTTTGACTGCTACGTCCCAAAAGATCGGCCCACAGACTGACCCCTGGGGACATCCTTTCATAAGTTTTTTGCTTACTGTCATTCCTGGACATCTCATGTTTGTGTATCTTCTCCTACAGTAGTCCATAAGACTCCTATAAAAGTTCCCCTGACATCTAATTTCTCTCAGCCTCCCAAATAGCGCCAGCAACCACAAGTTGTCAAACACTTCCGAAATGTCTTTATCTTCTGTTAGTATTCCAAACCTTTCTCTTTCTACCCTCTATTTGCCCCTCCATGATCATCTTCATTAAACATTCTTTACATAGTGTGTGGCCCAACCAAGATGTTTTTCTCTTCCTTATCATCCCCATTCGGTTCCTTTCTTTTCCTGAACTCCTCAACACCACCTCATTCCTCACCCTGTGCATCCATTTTAAACTTTTCCACACTTCTCCATAAACACATTTCAAAACTCCCCAAATATCTCACTTCCTTCGTTCTTATTGTTCACATTTCAGATCTTTATGTCACCACACTACAGACTACACACTTTGAAAACCTCTATTTTAGCTCAATCAGGATTCTACTAGCTGTCATCAATCCTCTCAACCTTCCATATGGTCCTTTCCCATGACCATCATGCTTTTAGCTACCTCCGTACAGTTTACATTACAAGTTACCAGACTTAACAAATATTTGAACGACTTTATATACTTGTTCGAGTGTCTTCCTCTCATTTGATGCACTAACAATGCTTTCTTGTAATAAGTAATACAATGTTCTTCACATCCCTTATTCGTCAGGATCCATCCAATAATAGTGGGGATTAAAAAGGGGTATAACTCCACAAGAATATTCTCATTCAGTGACTTTTTTGCAAGATCACAAAGAGACAAAAGCGCAAATTCATTTTAATCTAGGCCTGCTATGAATACATCTTTCTTAGTTTATTTTAAACCATTGTTTTTTTATGAACATGCAATTTATTTTAAAGAACATGCAATGGCTATTACACTAGACTATAAACATAGGCCTAAAGTAGGGATCCAGTGAAATAATAAAAGTGTAATATTGAGTCGGCGCCTGATCTAAAGGTTTGCCGAATGAAGATGACAAAAACCAAATAACTACAACACATCTCAAGAATAATATTGCCTAGAGAATTCTAAAGTATCAACCCAGATGAAAAATAAGACTTAAAATAACTTTTTTTTGATCTTGAGTTGGATGCTGAAACAAACTACTAAGGTCCGGGTATGACCAACCGTTTCCTGATTGAGGGTTGCATAAGTTATTAGGGAATTGGCTGGGGGTCATAATTTAAATGTACACTACCCAATGCCCAAATCGGGGACACACACATGTTACACATGCTCACATACATATGCATGCAGACACACACACGCACATACACACATATGCATGCATACATACACGAATAACATTATAATTGCATATCACCTGAACAAGTGAATATACAGATATAAAAACAAGATGTAGGCCTATGAGGAAAAAAACCATTATACTTACAATTCTTCAAGCTACATGGAAGTTAGCGAGCATTTATCCCAGCTCAAGATTATAGCTAGTTGTTTATTTGACCTAATATTTAGAGTATTTTAATTTGTGCTGGTGGGCTGCACAGAACAAACTTGGGGGCTGGGGGCTGGAGATGCCTGTTATATACAGTAGCCCCGTGGCTTCTTTGGTGCGGACTGACAGCTCACAACTGACTTCTGACAGTCAACATTTAGGTATATACCTAAATGTTGACTGTCAGAAGTGACAACTGATAAACAATGTTTTTGCAGATCATATGGTTTGGCGTAGGGATACATAATTTGGTCTGATAACTTTTCAAAGCTGTATTGGCTGTCAGTCAGCACCAAAGAAGCCATGTTGCTACTGTACCTTGATTTCTTTCGAATGGGCATTTTGAGCACTTTTAAAGAAAAGATATTATATTTTTTAGTGGTCATTATTGATAACATTTCTATATTAATAATGTTATTTTTATAGATATGATGATATTATATATCAAATGTGACAGCTGTATCTGAATTGATGTGTGAATACTTGAAAGTAGCATACTTAGATCTAGTAACTTTTTTCAAGCATTGTACTGTGTGTGTCGGGAAAGGGGGAGGGGGAGTTTCTATTTGCATATCCATCCTAAAAATTATGATGCTGATGATAACTTCCCTTCTCCCCTCTCTCCCTCATCTTAAAGTTTAGTTCACACTCTATCACTTTTGATGTACATTCATTTAAACTACTTAGCCTACATCTAGTTGCATCTAAAACTAAGGGAATAAATTAAAGTTCTAAAATGTGGTCGATAGGTTTGTCGAAGAATTATGTTGGAATTTAATCTAGGTATTTTAAAACAGCATAGGCCTATTCTAAACTATATCTAAAAAAAATTTAGCCCTGAATCCTGAAAAGCCTTCTTGATTTCTTTGAATCTTGAGATACTGATACTGATACATTTTTATTTTTTATTTTAACGAGATGTGCCCAATTTTACTTAAGGTAACACATGTAACAAAATTGAAATAATCCTTAAGCCCTGATACCTACTCTGATAAACATTCATTTATTTTATCAAGAAATAAATATTGTCTCTCACTTGATTAAATATGAAGTAGCCTACATCAGGTCATACTCATATCAGCTAAGTAATCTAAATGGACTACAGAAATATAAATTGAGTTCAAAGAACTAAGCACACAATATTATCTTATAATTGAATTATTTGATTTCAGGTGAGAAAAAAAGAGATTGTAAGTCTAATGTAGTATCACGACCTCTTACTCCGGACATGTTTGAGGAAGACTTTCCATCAGTCCCTGAAACAATGAACTATCCAGATGTTGCTTTGCAAATTGAAGGTTAGTTAGTTATACATCTATTTTATTATCTCTTTCGGTAAGATTAAAAGATTCACTGTAAATTACATTCTTATAACGACATAGAAATATTTTTATTCCTGAATGAAAGAGTTATAAGGTGTATTTCCTACCAAATGGATAATATTTTTGTGTCATTGTTCAGAAATATGGGAATTTTTATCAAATATATAGATAATTATTTGCAACAAATTTAGTCAGCTATTATATTATATTCATTCTGACTTGTGTTTTTTTAAAAGGCAATAATAATGCATTTATTTATCGCACAACCTTTTGTGCTATCATTGGAATGTCAAACATTATTACTAAACCATTTTTAAAATGTTGGACAGCTTATGTCATATTAATTTGGTTCACAGAAACAAAATCATGATATTAAAAATGTGTTAAGGTACAGTAGTAAATTTAGTAGGCCTAATATATTTACTGTCAAATGTTAGTGGTAAAAAGTTTAATACAATTTCATAATATAAATAAATGGTATGGAACTATGCACAGACTTTCTCATTCCCTTGTTTGAAAATGGAGATATTTACTCAAAACTCATAATATATGTGAAATGAAATAATATACATTAGCAAACCTGGGCTATTTTCAACATTTTATTAGAGGTTGCACACTTTATGTATTGCATTATTATTAAATTCCTCAGTTATAAATTTAGACCAATAAAAAAGGTAAATATTGACTATTGAGTCTAAAATGATAAAGATGGATAATTGTTCTACACACATTTCCCCTAAGAGGTTAAAGGAAAAAAGACATCAACTTTTTTTAGAGACTTACTTAGTTACTTAATACACAACGCATTAAATAATTATTGAGTTAAAACTTAGGGTGCCTAAGTAGTATCTTTGATGGCCAAGATCACAAAATTGTATTAATATATTTGCGAATATCTCAGAAACTATTGGTTTTATAAAGATTTAGACTATGTGAAGTACAAGTTTTTTTTTACTTTTAATAGCACCTACTACAATTTTGCAATGAGAAGTTATTTTGGATCTCAAATAGTTGCATGGAAAAATGAAAATAGCCATTTTATTTATCATTTTGATTAATGCCATGATACAAATTTTAATAAAAATCGTTAAAGCTCATTTTGTGAAAATCAATTTTTTTTTTCACCTTTTATTAAACTACTCTTAATTTTAGGGTTAAGGGTCAAATTCACAAAATGGGATAATTTGTTGATAGTTAAAGGAGAAATTAAAGCACCAATAAGCCATGGCATTAAATCCAGAATATATTCAGGAATAGTGAAATATTTGTAGCCAAGCTGAATTTCTGGTCTTTTAATTAAAAAACAAACATTCTGAACAAGGGGTTAAAAAATACCAATTTTTTCATGCTCATTAAAGAGGCTAAGAACTCAAGACTTCTGTGCTGGCGGCCGGGGTTCAATTCTCGGTCCCGGCACAGATTTATCTGATTACCAAACCCTTCCTTCACCTCTGACAATACATCTTGTTAATGTGGGGAATGCCAGGCCTCCACCGTGGTTCGGATTCCACGTTAAACTGTAGGTCCTCCATTTCATATCACAATCACCTACCATTACACATTCCGTAAGTGCGTATAACCCGAACGGGTAGTAAGACGCGGTGCTAATAATAATAAGAGGCTAAGAAACACATGAGATTTTATGAAATGTTATACAAAACGAGTGTATCTATTAGGTGTATTTATTTTCTCTGCATAAAAAATATAAAATATGAATTTAAAATTAATAATAATAATAATAATAATAATAATAACAACAGCTATATTCTAAAATTTCTACTAATTTTCAAGTTTTGTAGCTATTTATTTTGCAAAAGTTTTCTATAAAATCTTCAACACACCAATGAGCAACCTTTTAACCATCAATTAAATAAACATATCCAGGAATTGTGAAATATATGTAGCTAATCTGAATTTTGTGTCTAGATTTTTTTTTTATCTTAAAAGGCATGTTGCAAAAAAAAAAAGATTTGGTCATGCTCATCAAAGCTTTAATTTTGCTTATTATTAATTATTATAGTATGATTTTGGTAGGAAGAACAATTAAAGTTACTAAAACAATTTTAATATATTCATATATAAAGTCAGGTTATCTGCAGTGGTCACTTTTGATAGATATTTATGATTAACTATAAAATAACACAATCGTCTAAATTCATCTAAATCTCGAGTTCAATTTTTGTTGATCACAATATTTTCTCTACTTATAAGATAGCGAGATAGTAAAAAGATAATTTCTTCATATTTTTAATTATTTCTGGTTTTTTTTTTTTGTCAATTTCTAGCATTTGAGATCAAATATTCAACAGTGGCATTGTACCACTAGAATCGGTGTACCATCGGGTCTATTTTATGTGACTTAAGACTGCTCTTTATGGTGCATTTATCTGAAAACAGTATCTGTTCACAAGTCTATAGCCACATGGGGCGGGGAAACCAAAAGTAGACAAAAAAAAGTATCAGATTGGGGAACAGCAACCTCTCTCAACAATAAACTGTTTGAATGGTAGTTCCGAGTATACGTCGCAAATGGGAGGTGGTGAGAGGGGCCGGTGGTAAATCCAGCTCTCAACTTCTTGCAGCTTGAGAAAATATTAACGGTGTCAGATTGAGAACAACCTTCCTAAAGATAAATGCATGTGATGTGTGAATACTTTTATTTTTGCAGTTGGGTGCGTTGTCCCCCTACTCCTAAATACTTTAGCCTGGTTAGAGCCTTGTCTGGATACTGTTTCCTCAGATCTAGAGAAAACTTATGAAACAACATGAAACAATGAAATATAAATTACAGACAACAAAAATTCTTCTACCTATGAACATAATTATTATTTTGCTATGTTCACAAGACAGGGGCATATATTAATCTGGCTAATAGAACTATCATCAACTCTTATCACTGGTTAAAAAAAAATAAGCAACAAGATCAGCAACGTCATTATAATCTTAAAACATTGGTTGATATACACACCCACTCACAAAGTACAACCAAATCATAATATAAATCAATTTATTTAAAAACAAAGATTCTAATGTATATTGTTAAGCATTAAGCTATAAATCATTTAATGACTGACATAATCCCAATTACCAATATTAAAATATCAAATCTTACTAGGAAATTAATGTGTCCACTTAACCACTTTAAGGTGGGGATTTAGGAAACATGAGAGAAATCAGTGTTTTTGCAGTTTTTACATAGCAACAAAAATTGCTTCAGTACAAACATAAAAGTTTAATTTTCTTCACATGACAAATATTCAAGAATTATTGATATCACTGTGTGAAGAAAATTAAACTCTGTTTGTACTAAAGCAGTGTTTGATTTCTTTTGATCAAGCACATTTTTTGCTATAAAACACGTTTTCTCGTGTTACCTACATCCCACCTTAAATCATGTTAGTGATGTGCAGTAAAATATAATAATTTTATATTTGATATATTTTGCTATGTTAAATGACATGCAATGACAATGTTTGAATAAGCTGAAATTGTTATAATCTAAAACTATTTGGCTGAGTCATTGTAGGTTTTATTATAATTGCTAACTTGATATATGTAAAATGGTGTTACAGATGACTTAGAGACTGAAGAATCAGCGTCTCCCCCTTCAGTTGCTCCATGGCGTGGAATGGCCATGTCTGAGCTTAAGAACCGGTACAGTCCAGGGCTACCGCCGGTACAAGCTTCCGCCAACCATGCTGTTCTTTTTCAGGTCAGAGTTATTACATTAAAAAGATATAATATTTATTTGTCAGTTTCCTCAACTTTCTTAAAAAAAAAAAAGAATTTATTATGACTTTGACTGAGGGTTGGAGCTTAGTGGCACTTAAACTGTAATGTCAATATCCATCAAACTCTGGAATTTGATTTTTTAAACTATTTTAATTCTATCTTTACATGAGGAGTGTGAGAAATTAAAAATACTTTGAGATATGCTGTTGCAGAATTTCCTGAAGAAGTTACCTGTATTTAGAGAAAGCTCGTCTTTAAAAATGTGTTTAAATTTATTAGTGTTTTTGTAAACAAATTTTACTCCAGTATCACATGGGTAAGTATGTTGACTATCTGTTCTAATTATAGTCATTATTAAATAAGATGCTATACTGAGGTTAAGTATGAATTCTGTATATTATTTGATTCAATGGCTTCTTTTATTTTATTTGAGATATTTAACACACACATTCTCTGAACTGACTGATTGTATTATCAGCTGACGACTTAGCTAACGTAAATCTATAACAGACACAAAATCCAGCCCTCTGCCGTTAATTCATCACTGTGAAAGAGAAAACCCATATTTCACCAATGATTAATTTTTCAGTCATGCCAGGAATCGAAACTGGGACCATTAAGTCAGTAGACAGGAATGCTACCAACTTATCTAAGGTGTCACAACTAAGTACATTCATATATGTTTTATGGTGTTGTTTGTCATCTCTAGCTTAAGTTGATATTTATATTGCACTTTCAGTTGCCAGTTAGTCCTGGATGTCCCCTCAAGCCCTACCCACACGTCTCCAAGGACCGATGGGACAGTCTTCATGTCCGGATGCCATCCTCATCACTAAGTCTCTATCCTGTTGAAAATGTTAGTGCAATTACAGTACTACACCATTTTGTTTTATATAACCTATCTCAAGGATTTTATATATCTTATTGCATTTGAAAATTTAAACATATAATTAAAAGGCTGGGCTATTCAACTATTTTACAATAATTTGTTTCCAATCAGGCTAAGCTCTGATGCAGATAATTTTTTTTGTATCTTTTTCCTCCAGCACACATAAAAAGAAATATGTAGTGAGATCCATTAAATAAATAAATAAATAAATAAATATATATATATATATATGTATACACATATTGATATTTAGATATAAATATATATGTGTATCCTATTTTGTACATTAAATTTATTGGGATGTTAAAAGAAGAAGTAGCAAACTTGATTGAAAGGTAATCTTTATAGATTGTGAATAGAAAAAGAAGAAAGAATGCAGAATAACTTTGAAGGCAGTAAAAATCTGTTCTGGAAGTGTGTAAAGAGAACGAAACAAGGAGTGAAAGGAAAGAACTATGGCATTAAGAATGAACGTGGTGAGATGATCTGGGATGAACAGGGTTTGATAGAGTGATGGAAAGGGTATTCTAAGCAATGTTAAGGAACGTTCTGGGAGAGAATGTTGGGGATGTATGGTTAGTAAATGCATTAATGGCGGTGTATGATGGAAGTAAAGAGTGCATCAAGGTGGGTGGCGCTTTGAGTGAATGGTTTGACATTGAAGAGTGTGTTAGACAAGGTTGTGTTATGTCTCCATGGTTGTTTAAATTATTCATAGATAAATGTATAAAGAGTGTTTGTGAGGACGTCGTTGGTGTACAAATGGACAATGTGAAGGTGAGAGTGCTACTATTTAATGGATAAGAATGAAAGTGACTTGAAGGATGCATTAAATTGTTTGAATGTAGCAACAGGCAAAATAGATCTTCATATAAATGTCTGCAAAACTAAGGTGATAATTTTTGATAAGAACAAATCAAGAAATGATTTTCAGCTTAGTATAAATGTAAAACTGTTAGAACAAGTCAATGATTTTGTTTATATGGGCAGAATGCTCTTTAAAAATAGAAGAATATATATGGTGAAATATATAGACCGGTAAATTTATGATAGTAGTTGGATATATGTGGACTGTTGCAAATAATGAAGTATCAAAAGAGGCAACGATAGCGGTATATAAAAGTGTGTTAATGCAAACATTGTTTTATGAATGCAAATGGTGGGTTTGTAAGGAGAGACACAAAAGCAAGGTGAATGTAGTTGGTTTGAGATATCAAAAAAATGTATGTGGAAAAACTCAAATGGATAGAATAATTAATGAATGGGTGCTAAAGGAATCCAAAAGGTAAATGTGAAAAACTTTCTTACATTGGTTTGGGTATGTTGAGAGGATTAATGTGGATTGAGTAATGGAGCAAATATAGGAAGGTAGAGTGTGTGGATCAAAAGAAAAGGGTAGGCCATGTAAGATGTGGCTAAATGTTGTAGATGAATGTGTGAAAATAAGAAACATTAAGAGTTTAAAAAATAAAAGAGCGTGTATGACTTGGTGTATGGATGTTGAAGCCAATTAAGTATGCAAGGATAGGGAAGTGTAGAGAAAGTTATTGAAGATTGATTAACCATTTTAGTGCCAAGAGAATTGACAATAAAATGTGCTAAAATTGTCAAGCTATTTTTCTGAAAAATACAGGGTTTTTTAAAATTCTAATAACTTATTAGTATTTGAACTTCTAGCACTCAAATTTTTACAATAACTAGCTAACATGCTTGCCAATCCGATTATATAATTACCCATATACTTTTTTAATTTTCAAATTCAGTAAAAAAAATCACTAGCCAAGATATTAAAAAACATTTTCTATTCTTTTATTTAACATTAATTTTTAAGCTTTGAAAATTTAAATAGCTTAAAATAGATTGAATCACTGAAAAGAACATAAAAAGTTTAGTAAATAACAAAATTTACAAAAAAAAAAAGCTAACTTTAGATTTTATACAGTTTCAGTGATCGTAAACTTTAGCAGGGTTATAGTAAAATAAAGTCTAAAATAAATAATTGGCTTGGAGTCAGAACGAGATTGGGGGGATGGCACTTCATACCTTAAGTGTTTTTATTTTGGTCTTGTTAAAACTGTAAATAAAGCACTATTTTTTAAATTTATTTTTTTTAAACTTGAAGGGGGTTGAACCCCCCTCCACCATGGCTACGACCCTAAGTATCACTCCCAACCACACATAACGTCACAATTGCTGTTGGAAACTTAACATAACAGTTGACCGGCCACATGTATAACGTTGAGGCTGACCTCTGAGCCTGGCGGGAGTTAGTAAATTTGCCTTGAAAAAGTAATTGGTGCCCGCCACACTACCGTTAGTTTTGAATGTGCTCTAAGATACAAAAAGGTTGGGGATCTCTGCCTTAAGGTAATGGTGTTTAGTAATAATAATAATTATTTTTATTGTTTATTATTATTATTATTATTATTATTATTATTATTATTATTATTATTATTATTATTATTAAAACAAAACTTACTTACTTTATCGCTTTAGGAACTCGATAGTTCATTAATGCACTTAAGAAAGTATGCTATCTATTCCTATTTTGAGCTAGTTATATCCAGTCCACCTCATTACACACTCTTTTTTCAGTTCCAGTATAAAGTTAGCCTCCCATCTGCGTCTTCCCAATGTTCTCTTTCCATTCGGTTTGCCAGTCAATACTCTGAGCACTGTTTTAGAATCTCCCATTAGCGCTGCATGTCCTATCCAACATACTTTATGAGTTCTAACTATACTAACAATATCTTGTGATGAAAATAGGGTATATAACTCGCCATTATGTAACCTCCTCCACACCCCAGTATCTTAATACCAATTTGGACCATATATATTCCTAAACACCTTGTTTTCGAACAGCCTAAATTAGTAAAGTAACCAACTTCATTCAAGTATAATTCAAAATGGACGACAATATTTAATCAATTTACCATTCGAAAGTGGTTTTAAAGTTCTATTACATTATTAATGTTACAATTAGAATTAATTTTTAACCATTTGTTAACTAACCGAATGATTTATAAGTAGAAATGCTGATATCTCAATTAAATAGACTATGCTTACTATTGCGTTTTAAAAATTAAGTACATCAGGTAAAAGCTCGAAAATGACGAGCCTACAAAACTTTCTGAGCTCGAGCTTAAGTGACAAACTCGAGTCCGAGTTCTCGAAATACGAGTACTCACAGAGCCCTACTAAATATTTAAACTCATTAACTTTGTCAAATTACATGTTATCCAAAAAAATGAAGAAATATTAAACAATGGGAGAAAGCTTTCACTACTCCATTTTATATAGAAGTGCTATGCGAGCTATGGTAGCCCTTGTGCCTCTGCCCCTAGAAGCCGAAATTTTAAAATTTAGATCCAACCTTTCTACAATTTATGCCCTTAATACACTTTTTATACATTTTTAACATAAAATATTTCTCTGGGATTAAGCTGTATAATTAATATAAAAAGTCAAAACAGGATAAAAAGTAAATCTAATCAAAAAGAGTAAAAGGGCAAAATGTCCAAAATGACAAAAAGGACACAATTGAGTAAAAATGATAGAAAGGTCAAAAAGTAAATCTAATAAAAAAAGTATACAGGATAAAATAAATAAAAATGGTAAATATATTAATAAAAGAGAAGTGCCAAAAAAGGGTGGAAAGGTTAAAGGGGTAGAAAGCATAAACAAGGTGTAAAGGGTAAAGAGGTCAGTAAGTGAAAAAAGGGTAAAAAAGGATATTACTTGAGTGTAAAGAGAGGAAAAAGGTTAAAAAGATAATATGGGTAAAAAAGTGTAAATAGAGTAAGAAAAGGTAAAAGCAGTAAAAAAAATGCTAAGATATGTTTGATTGGATTTAATTACAATCCTTAACAATGTTTGATTGGATTTAATTACAACCCTTATTTATGTAGTAACACTTCTTTTTTTTTTTTTTTTTTAAATCACCAACAGGAGAAGAGTTCAAAATATTGTGTATATAAAAGTTCTAACTTAATCTTCAAAAGAAATGTTCACTTTTAAAATATGGTCAGATCATATCTCTATTTTTACATTGTGTATTAGCCAGCCTATTTTCGAGTTTAAGTATCAAAATTAAAACCAATAAAGGATTAATATCTAAACATAACCTAAGGCTTGGTTATCGTTTCCTGTAGTTTATTTTATATATTATAAATAACAAAGCTACTTTATAAAATTCCCATACAAAGAATGGGTACACCAGTGAGCTATTAATAATAGTAATATTAACTTTTATTATAAATATTTCATTCTGTACACCTCATATGAATGTCTAGTTATACTCAATTTCAACTGCATGCATTAGTTACTTTATCTTATATATGGTACGTCAAAAGCATAAAATAACAAGTTTGACCCTATATAGCTTGTCACCCATAATGATTTGAATTCGGTGAATCACTATTTATAACTAATAGTTACACACCTGTTAAAATTATGCAATAAAATGTTGATTGTTAAATGAGCTTAAGGGGACCTCTCACTTGTTGTATTCAGTCACATTGCCCACATCTCTACCACTCTGGGGAATACTTCTATTCCACTCATCACTCCCCGCATGGTGCATGCGGCCTGGTCCCTTGTCAGTCCCTGATACATAGAACACACTGATAAAGTCCAGTCTTAGCACTTCTTAAACCCCCAAACATTGGCAAAAATAATTATAACCAGAATACTCAAATCCTTAAGTATTTTTAAAATTTGAGCAACCTAAAAAAATTCTGAGATTTTCTCTACGATATTGTTCTAATAATTTGAATTGTAATTTTCAAGCCATCCGTTTTCTCCATTGGCAATCAAGCTCAATGAACCACACAGTGTTAAAATTGATCCTCTCCAGCTTAATTGTAGGACAAACCTAACAACCAGTTCTCATACCATTAATTTGCCATTTAATGTGAACAAAATAAGAACTTAAGGGAAAATATTATACGAATGTGGGAAAGGATTCTATTATACAAACAACCTGCAGATACTTGATTCTAGGGATAGTTATTAAACTTCAGAAAAAATGTTTGTATCATTTTGTACAAGTGTAATATCCTTGTTTCCACATAATGTTTTGTGTCAGGCTGGTAAAGATGGGAAGAAAAGCAACTCAGGCCACGCTGGGAACTAGTTCAAGAAGCTTTGTTGAAGCCTATCCCTTCCAGCAAACAGTTGCAAGATGCCATCTTCTCTTACAACTCCAAGTACAGCGAGCGCTGGGATTTCTCCACACTACATACATTTTTCTCGCAAGTAATACATCACCGTTAAAGTTGTCTTATTGAAGAACCAATTTATATTATATTTATAAGGAGTGTTTGAAGCTTTAAAAACTTCACAACTTTCTCATTGCAGTGGCCACATGGTATAAGGCGCTACTCTCGCAGTAAGCTAGACTGCCAATGACGGGGAGATCGAGGTTTAAATCTTGGTTGGGTGTGTTTAAGGTGGTTTTTCCAAAAATGGTTTTCCACCCTCCCTCCACACAATTTTGGGTACACTTCCTATAAATATAGCCTTCCTCATCATTGAAACTATTAGCATAATCAGTACATAAATGTATAACTCGAATGGGTAGTAAGCTGCTCTGCTAAATAAAACTTACACTTCACTTTGAAATTTCTAAGCTTTGACTTTTCTTCACATATTTTAAAAGCTCTGACAATCATTATTAATCCTCTTCAATAAAATTGACTGCTAAAATAGACTTTTAAAATGAATTTTGGCCATTCTGTGCTGTTACATATAAGTAAAGTTAATATTAATGTTCACATGACAAAAATATTTAATATTGAATTGCATGTTGATAACAACTTGATTTATCAGTTTAGGGGAAATATGTTAAACATTTTTGCAATAAATTATATTTGGTAAAAGATTTACTGTCTAAACTTTCATATGAACAATATATATATATATATTTTTCAACACAAAAAATAATCCAAACTTTGATTTGGCTGCTTTTGGTTGTGGAGTGACCGACTGTGGAAATGATAAGCGCAGCAGGTGAAGTAGGTATATAATGGTTATACAGGGTGCTGATAGGGGTTTGGAAGTAGAACAAGGTACCAAAAAACTGGAAAAAGGAGTTATAATACTTATTTTCAAGAAAGAAACGAGAAGAGATATTATTATTATTATTATTAGCACCGTGTCTTACTACCCATTCGGGTTATACGCACTTACGCTAATGTGTAATGGTTGGGTGATTGTGAGATGAAATGAAGGACCTACAGTTTAACGTGGAATCCGAACCACGGTGGTGGCCTGGCATTCCCCACATTCACAAGATGTCTTGTCAGAGGTGAAGGAAGGGTTTGGTAATCAGATAAATCTTTGCCGGGACCGAGGATTGAACCCCGGCCGCCATCATAGAAGTCTGACACCTTACCCCTAGACCACCAGGTCACCGAGAAGAGATATGCAAATTATTGTAAGATAACAATGATGTGCCACTGTACGAAAATATTTAAGAAGATACCGGAAAGATAGTAAGAAATAAAATATAATGAGGGTGGAGAGAGGAACAGCACAGATCTAGGGAACAGAGGTCTATAATAGAATTAATCTTTTCCATACGACAGCTGATGGAAAGAATGTATGAATCTGGGAAAGGCTTGTTATTGGCGTCATCACTTTGTACCACATTTTGTGTTTTTTTTAACTTCACCATGCTGTACCTTTCCCAAATAGTGTTGAATCCTAATGTTTATGCTATTTACAGATAGTTTGAACATTTGTAAGTGGATTATAAATGTTGAATAAGACACATTTATTTCAAAATTTAATTTTTTTGTCAATGACACAATGTTACCTCTTGTCAGGGTAACTTTGTGCCATATGCTGAAATATGTTTAACCATTTAAAATTCCTGCTTTAGGTAACACTTTGTGCCACTTTTTATTCATAATCTATTACATACAGCTCTTTAGTATGATAGAAAGCCAAGTATTGTAATTTGTAATTTCTAATTGTAATTTTTATAACTAGACAATATATTATGAAAATACATATTAAAAGATTATACACAAATAAAAACATAAATTCTTTCCTTTGTCACTTTCATTTAGAATACCAAGGATGCACCAAAAATATGGGAAGTATCTACTTAAAAAGGTCTGCAAAGTGGTGCTGCTATCTGTTAGCAATGTAAACACTTTAGAAGTTCATTGCAGCGTCGTTAGATAGCATTTTAGTATATATATTTTTAAATGGCACAAAGTATCCCCTGAGACAAAAAGTATCCCCTTCCCTATCTGTTTTATTTAGAACACCAAAGATGCAAAAAATAGGGGAAATATCTGCTTAAAAAGTTGTTCAAAGTGTGGGTGCTGCTTTCTTTTATCATTGTAAACACTTTAGAAGTTCATTGCAGCATTGCTAGATAGCATTTTAGTGTATTTATAAAAAAACATGTCAAATGGCACAAAGTATCCCCAGGTGATGTGGAGAAGGCATATGATAGTGTGGATAGAAATAAAGTTTGGAAAGTGATGGAGGAGGCTGGAGTGGAAAGAAAAGTTGTAATGAGAGTGAAAAGCATGCAGGAGGATAACAGGAGTTGTGTTAAGACTGAGAGTGGGAGGACGGAGTGGTTCCAAATAAAAGGTGTAGTGAAGCAGAGGAGTGCCCTTTCACCATTACTATTTATAATGGTAATAGAGATGGTCATGAACAAAGTGGCAGGAAAACTCGGGGAGGAAAGAATGAAAGCCATAATGTTTGCTGATGACTTGATGGTATAGGGGAAAAAAGGAAGAGGAAGTATGGAATTAAATTTAGCATGGTAAAGTGTGAAGTTCTGGTAATGACAAGGAAGAGGATAAAGCCAAGTAAAGCTATAAAGTTGGAGGGAGTACAGCTGAGGAAAGTACAGTATGTAAAATATCTTTGAAGCAGAATTGGGGTGAAAGGTGGAATTATGGAGGATTTAATGAGAATAGGACACCAGCGAGAGTTATTCTATAGGTGTGTAAGAGACCTGTTAGGAAGAAGAGACGTCCCTTTGAAGTGTACTTTGTATCTATTGTCACATTTGTAGCAGAAACATAGATATTGAATGTAAGAGAGACTAGGAAGGGGAGGCCATGGGAATTAAGTATGCCGGGAGCATGTTAGCTGTCACGAGGAGAAACAGGATAAGGGATGAAGCTATCCGGGAAAGAGTGGGGGTACAAGGAGTACATGAGATAGCAGAGGAAGCAAGACTGAGATCTTATGGGTATCTAATGAGGATGGAGAAAGAGAGGATGCAAAGAAAATCCTGGAAATGAAGTATGCAGGAAAATGACCGCAAGGGAGACCAATAAAGAGTTGGGAGGTCAGAACACATAACAGAAAGTGTACAATTTATAGGACTAGAAGAATAGAAACAATAAAGGAGGAATGATGGTAGATGGAGGCATTATATTTAAGTAACCTTGCCACAGGCTAGACACAGTTGATAGTGATGAATTGAAAAAGGTAGTGTTTACACCCCTATAAGTAAAGTATAACTTACTAACCATCAGTCAGTCTAGGGCTATCTTTTTCAAAAAGAGTCTGATGATGCCCAAAATCTACTGTGGTGCGCTGTGTTTTAAACATCTACTTTTTGACATTCATTTTCTGATAAGTGTGTAGGATTTTACCTCCTATCTTGTGAACTAAATATTAATTTAAAAAGTTCTACAGTACCTTGCTTTTCAACCAAACAAGAGATAAAAGTTATTAAGGCCTGTGCAAATCCAATATTTTCAATCTAGAATTTTTTCTTTCTAACTTTAATCAAATCTGAATCAACCATTCTACTTTGGAAAATTTTTGAACCGAATCGGACTCAAATATTCAATAATGACATCTGTTTAGAGTCGAGTTAATATATTTTATTATTAAAATAAAAAAATGATTGCCATGTAAAACTTGGTTGAATTTTGTAGACGAATGTGTAAAAAAGAGAAACATTAAAGAGTTTTAATAATAAAAGAACATGCATGACTCATTGTATGGATGTAGTTGAAGCAAAGGGAGTCTGCAATGATAGGGAAGTGTGGAGAAAGTTAGAGAGGATAGATTAAGTGCTGGGTTGTTATTTTTTGCATTATATGGACAGTTTCTCGCCTACCCAGTAATGGAATGGTGGGATTATGTGTGCGTGTGCATGTGTGAGAAGGTTGGCTGGAGGGTGACTTCTTGTGTGCCCTAAATAATGTTATTTCTTCAATTAATAAGGTGATTGGAAAGAGTGGGGAGTGGTATAGAGAATAGAAAGGTCAGCAAGTGAGACCGCTTGTTTGAGTGAGAGAGAAGTATGGCATAGGGAAGGTTTATCTTTTCAAGTTCAACTACTGAACAGGTAGAGGAAGATTCAAAGGACGCTAAACTCGGGGCAAATTTAAAAGAAGCTAAAACTGGGGAGGATTTAGGAAGCTAAAACTGAGAAGGATTCAAGGGAAGCTAAAACTGGAGAGGATTTAGGCGATGCTAAAACTGGGGAGGATTTAAGGGAAGCTAAAACTGAGAAGGATTCAAAGGAAGCTAAAACTGAGGAGGATTCAAGGGAAGCTAAAACTGGGGAGGATTCAAATTAAGCTAAAACTGGGGAGGATTCAAGGGAAGCTAAAACTGAGGATGATTCAAAGGAAGCCAAAACTGGGACGGATTCAAGGGAAGCTAAAACTGAGAAGGATTCAAAGAAAGCTAAAACTGGGGAAATTCAAGGGATGCTAAACCCGGGAAAATTTAAAGGAAGCTAAAACTGGGGAGATTCAAGAGAAGCTAAAACTGGGGAGGATTCAAGGGAAGCTAAAACTGAGGAGTATTCAAGGGAAGCTAAAACTGAGGATTTAAAGGAAGCTATAACTGGGGAGGATTCAAACGAAGCCAAAATTGAGGACGATTCACGGAAGCTAAAACTGGAGAGGATTCAAGGGAAACTAAAACTAGGGAAGATTCAAGGGAAGCTAAAACTGGGAAGGATCCAAGGAAGTTAAAACAGGGAAGAGTCAAGAGAAACTAAAACTGAAGTGTATTCAAAGGAAGCTAAAACTGAGGTGGATTAAAGGAAGCTAAAACTGGGGAGGATTAAAGGAAGATAAAACTGGGGAGGATTTAAACGAAGATAAAACTGGGGAGGATTTAAGGGAAGATAAAACTGGGGAGGATTTAAGGGAAGATAAAACTGGGGAGGATTTAAGGGAAGCTAAAACTGGGGGGGATTCAAGAGAAACTAAAACTGGGGAGGATTCAAGGGAAACTAAAACTGGGAGGATTCAAGGGAAACTAAAACTGAAGTGGATTCAAAGGAAGCTAAAACTGGGAAGGATTTAATGGAAGCTAAAACTGGGGAGGATTTAAGGGAAAATTAAACTGGGGAAGATTCAAGATAAGCTAAAACTGAGAAGGATTTAAGGGAAGCTAAAACTGGGGAGGATTCAAGAGAAGCTAAAACTGGTGAGGTTTCAAGGGAAGTTAAAACAGGGGAAGAGTCAAGGAAACTGAAACTGAAGTGGATTCAAAGGAAGCTAAAATTGGGGTGCATTAAAGAACCACCAGTGGTCATACAATTTCATTAATCAATTATCTGGACTTCTCCATTTCCATTATACATTTATTTTTCTGTTGATACTTAAAAATTATTCATAAATGGTCTTGGTTATTTAAATTCCATTACATTTATAGAAAATACATTTTTTCTGTTTTATTCGAAAATTAATAATCTTTTACTACATCTTTTCTTTGAATCATTTAAAAATATAATAAACCAAATAATAAGTTATCATCCTAATCAGCAACAAATACTCGGCAAAAGAGCTGATCGGTCCAGTCCTACAAAAAATATAATTCATATTTGTAAATTTGAGAAATTACATCTGGACACAAGAACAAAACCTACCACAGAGCTATCCAGGAATTGTTCCTCTCAGGGTACTTGATATGGCTACACTCACAGTTAAAAGATAATATCCACATTCCAAGCTTCGCTAGTCATGTTTGATTAAGTATTGTATGAGCGTTTGCTTATCCTCCATCTTAACTTTCTTATGTTCATAATTTTTTCAAAAATTCAAAGAAAAGGAAGATTTGGATTTATAAAATACCTAGTGTATTTTACCTATCTTTAATTTAAATAGGGGATCAACCCACTTTGGTGGACAAACGGTTTAAGGCGTAAACTGGGCTGTTGAAGACAGGGAAATTTGTGATTGAATCCCAGTCAGGTCTACTGAGGGAGTATTGTTCCAAATGGTTTTCTGGTTTCCTTCCACACATATGCGGGTAGATTACCTCTAAATTGTTTACTTTCCCATTCCTACCCCATTCGAGTAATAATCATATATATCCTTATAATTAACCTGAACAGGTTGTAAGGAGTGGTGAAAAAAAGTATCAATGTTAGTTGTCATAAAAAATAAATTTTTGAAAATATGATATTTAGATTTGAATTTCGAACTAAAGTCTTTAATGAATCTAAATCTGGGATGTATTCAACTATTAAATCAAGTAGGAATCCCGGTTAAATTTGGATTAATATTAGTACTTTTGAATCATCGCAAAGTCTTACTACAATTTTTCTTTGATTCTTAGATCCTTGGAACCAGAGAGTCTACTAAGTTCTTTAGCACCCTTCTCCCCCAAATAATTGGTTTGGCTCTGCAGTTGCCCTCATTAGTGACTGGTCCCATTCCCCTCCTGGTCCAACACCGTAACCAGTCAGTCAGTTTGACTCAGTTGCAAGTAGCAAGCCTGCTGGCAAACGCCTTCCTCTGCACCTTCCCTCGTAGGAATACCGCCAAGAGATTCTCCGAGTACTACAAGTACCCAGACATCAACTTCAACAGGTAATAATGAAAGAGGAACAGGTATCCTATTATTATTATTATTATTATTATTATTATTATTATTATTATTATTATTATTATTATTATTATTATTATTATTATTATTATTATTATTATTATTATTAGCACCGCGTCTTATACCTTTCGGTTATACACTCTTACCTATGTGTAATGTAGAGTGATTATGAGATGAAATGAAGGACCTACAGTTTAACGTGGAATCCGAACCACGGTGGAGGCTGGCATTCCCCAATACACAAGATAAAGTATCCTATTATTTACTTAATCTTTGCATTAGAACTCGAAAGTTCATTGCCAGACATACAAAGTAGGCCTCTATCTCTTACTTGAGATAGTTCTATACATTCCATCTCACTACATCCTATACTATCTTGAGTTAATTCTATACATTCCATCTCACTACACCCTATTCAAGCTGGTCAATAATTCTACATCGCCACAACCTATTTCTATCTTGAGTTAGTTCTATACAGTCCACCTTATTACACCCTTTCCCTATCTTGAGCTAGTTCTATCCAGTCCCCCTCATTACACCCTATCCTAAACTGGTTCTATATAGTCCTCTTTGTTACACTCTATCTCTTTCAGCTCTTACTAATGTTATCCTCCCATCTGCGTCTAGATCTTCCCAATCATATTTTCCCATTTGGTTAACCAGTCCATACCTTGAACACGGTTATAAACTATTTCATTCACATTGCATATCCTGTACACCATAATTTGGGAGATTTGATTATCCTGTCAATGTGTTGTGATGAGTACAGGGTATATAACTTATCATTATATAACCTACTTTAATCCACAGTATCCTAATCCCGTTTTGAACCAAATAGCTTCCTCAGCAGCTTGATTTGAGAACCCTAAATTTATTTTTTTCGTGTATGTTATAACATTAAAACACTTAAATGAATTAAGGTTTACTTGATACCACCTTACACTAAGCTGTTTGTGTTCTAAAAGCCTCATACTCTCCTCCTTTCACTAATAAAGGTGGTTTACCAGGGGTATGCAAAAACAGTACACTTTTTTAATTCAAAACAAAGTTGAATAAAATATATTGATTATGTTCGGAGCCAAAGCAAAATTTTAATATTTTTTTTAGCTCTTTTATGATTGAAAAAATATTAAATTGTGGCTATTTATATAACTTTATATTCTAAGATTACTTGTGAAATGTTTTATGGCACAGTTCTATTCTGATAAATCAAGTTACTATCACAACATACATTGTTTAATATTTCAGATTTTTTACCATTGTCAGTTAATTAGGGGGTCAGTTAATTATTATAACCCCTTTGACCAATAATCATAATAGCTTCAGGTATATAAAGGTATTTAATATGTTAATGTTACACTTACTGTAATAGTGATGCAATACAAAAAAAAAGGTGTAACAAAGCGGAAGTAGATTATATATATTTAAAGTAAAACTTAAGTCATACAGACTATAGTCATTTAGGAACTGCATAGTATAATTGCTTTCTATGTATTGCCTTAGTCAGAAACAATATTGTGACTTCTTAAGTCTAAAGGAGTAAACAGTGGAAATCACCCCAGTCACATGCTCCTTTAAGGACTGTTTGTTGAACCATTTGTACTGCATAACTAGAAACTTCACAGATAAACAAGTAAGGTATATAAACCCCAAATATCTGGAAATTGGGGCTCTTCTGTAATAATTTGTCATACTGAATGTATGTAGAAGTACGGTCTGGATCACTCTTCATGTGAACCACAAACTTTTAATATACTTTTGTTATTATTAAAAGTGTAAGAACACCATTCTTCACTATCAACAACAGATGATTATTTCTTCAAGTCCAGAGTCCCTATCAAGGATTTAGAGTTGAAATGAATCCAATAGTTCCCTACCTCAAGTTCCCATACCTGAGGGATACGACACCATATTAATATTGATTGCATTGTACATAACAGCTCAGGATGGAAGTGATTGATCATAAATTGAGTATTTAAGCTGTCAGGATTTTTTTTAAGTGAAGTAGTAGCTAATATGTGTCAAAGATAAGTTGAAGTTTTGGACAACCCCCCCCCCCCCTCAACTCCTAAACCCACAAACTTCAGCAAAAAAAAAAAAGTAGAGAGAAGAGTAAACAACTATTCATTCATTATCAGACACAATTCAAGGCAAAGAAATAATCTTTTTCAAGGAGCTCAAATTGTGAGCCCATAAATCTTTTGAGCATGAGCTCTAATATCTATTTAAAGTTTGTCTTGAAGCTTGAAATCTAAGTATCTGAGTATTCACAGAGCCCTACCTTAAATACATATTTTAATCAATAAAATTAAACACTTTATCAACAAATAAAATGATTTATATGTTTGTTGTCGTTCATACTTTATTTATGTTAGACCTAAAATTAGAGATGGGCCACTAGAATCTTCGAATCCACCGAATCCTGACAAGTATTAGAGATTCGAGGATTTGGTGTTTTATTGGATTTGATGGTCGAATAATTTGCCACATAAGCAAAGCATAATATTTTGATTTTTGAATTCAAAAATTACTAAGTTATGCCTACTTGAAAAGCACAACATAATCCATAATCATTATTTTGTCAGACAAAAGAGATGAACATGAATAAAATCTTATTAAAAAAAATTTGCTAAGTGTAGAAAATTTAACGTGCCTAATACCCTACCCTTCCGCCCTTATAGGAAACTTTGACTCAACCGTTTCAGCGCATGCTTACTTCTGAAAGTTCTGAAGCTTAGGCCTATATTGTGTAATGTACGTCTATTTGTAAATCATTAAAATTTCTAATAATTTGCTAGGATTTGGATTTAAGATTCGAAAATAAAATGTAGATTCGGGTTCGAGAAATAATGGATTCGATCCATCTCTACCTAAAATAATGTGTCGACTATTGTTAAATGCTTATAACGCATTCATATTCTTCCAACTAATGCATTTTACTTATTTTCAGACTTTTCCATTCATCTCAAAAAAGATTTTCTTGTTGTATTGAGAAACTGCGTTGTTTGATTCATTACTTCCATCGAGTCTGTACAAAATGTGAGTAATTTTTATTAAACCTCTAAAGATGTATTTTAGGATGTTTCTTTCATTTTAAATTTAACAAGATCGACACAGGAATCTACCACAAGAGTTTCTGACTTTCATGATTATTTTTTTGTGTCACTATTAGAGATGGGCAAGAGCCACATTTTCTCAACTCTGACTTCCATTTTATCTTCAAATTTGACTTCTAGACAACATGATAAAATTAATACATAAAATTACCTTCACAGTTATAATTTGCTTTTCAGTTCTGATTTTATAGAAATTAATTCCTTCGTTGCTATAGAAAATATAAAGTATAACTAATTTGTAAAGATTTTTTGTGTTTACAAAAATTTACAGTCTTTTAGGCAATAAACTATTGGTATGGGTTCTGTTTTTTAGGTTTTTCCTATATTTATGGTAGATTTGACCACTAATAAATATAACTAAGGATAGGCCCTCAAATCCTTAAAGATAGGCCTATTCAAAATTCAAGGATTTGAGGCTGATATCTTAAAAAAAAGTTTCAAGTTAAATTTATTTTAGAGCTCTAATACTTACTGGTGGCTCAGAACCAATAATTATAATTATAGAATAAACTCAACAGCCACAACCAAGCCCCAGACCAGTAATTTAACACTTAACTGAATGTTAGAATGTTATAGTGAATTTATTATAAGAAAGAATGTTGACATTTAGTTAGTCTTTTATATATATTTTCTACCAGTATATTTTAGTTCCTAAGAGGGTAATAATTTTTTCCAAGTTTTAGATTCAGATATAAGATTTGGGACTTGAAGGTAAATTGGAGATTCAGGAATTTGCATATTAGGGAATTTAAACCCAACTCTAATAATAACATAAAATTTAAAAAGGTGTACAAACTTTCTATTATCATCATCATCATCAACAACAACAATCGTTTCCAACATGTGGCCATGTCAGTTTAGTAAAATGCCTCAATCTTACTCTTCCTTTCACCATTCTTCCTCCTTTAATTGCTTCCATTATTCTCCTGTCACTTAGACACTTTCTTTTAACTGCTCCTCCCATCTCTTTCTGGGCCTCTCTTGCGGTATTTTCCTACATACTTCATTGCCAACATTTTCTTCAGCATTCTTGGTTTTTCCATCATTAAATGCCCAAAGAATCTCGGTCTTGCTTCCTATACTATCTCATCTACTCTCTGTACCCCAACTCATTCTCAGATAACTTCATTCCTAATCCTATTTCTCCCCATGAGAGCTAACATACTTCTCTCAAACTTCATTCCCACGACCTCCACTTTCCTAGTCTCTTTTACATTCAATATCTATGTTTTTGCTCCATATGTGACTATGGGTATAAAATATAAAGAATTCAAATCTCATATACAAAAATGTATTCTAGCTAAAAAAACTCGATTCTGAATTTTGGAAGAAATGATGAACATAAGATAAAATAGAAATATACTAGATTAATAGAAAATATAAATAGTAGCTAAGTTTTTTCTATTTGGTTTATAAATGCTAAGAATGAACGAGAATGACATTTTTATTGTGAGATCTCAACAGAATGTAAATTTGTCAAAATATTGGGATCAAACGAGTACTTATAAAAATAACTCTTTAGAATATCTTTAGTTTAAAAAAAATCATTATTTTTAAATTAATATGGAAAGACTTGTGAAAGCTTTGGCATTATTAAATGTAATATAATTAGTAAAATACAAAATATAAAAAGGGTGTGCATCGAATAGTTAATTTTATTGCATTTTTTATGGAAATTATTATCATTAGTTAATTTCTTTTGAGAATGGTATTTATATTTAACCATTTGCAGAGTGTAAAAAAAATACTACAAAACATAATGTTTGATACCTCTTAAATATGTGAAACTGCAAAATATTATTTAGGTTTGAAACTCCCAGAATGTTGAATGCTATTTCAGTTTTAAGCCTTTAAATATTATCTGAGTTTGAAACCCCTAGAATGTTATCTCAGCGTTAAATCTTTTGAATGTTATCTAGATTTGAAACCCCTAGAATGTTATCTCAGCTTTAAACCTTTTAAAGGTTGATTCACACTGATAGGACTGTGCGCCGACTGTGCTGGGACTGTGTCGTGCTGCCAACAATCTCGAACAGGTCATTCCCATAAGAGTTACCTTGTAAGACCGTTTTTGATTCACACTTATAGGACTGTGCTCAGGCCGTGCTGTGACTGTGTCATCTTGGATCGTTTCAAAAGTGATTTCCCAAGGTCACGGTCCAGCACGGTACGAACACAGTCCCAACACAGTCCTATTAGTGTGAATGTAGACGATGTCACCTTAATGTCGTCTTAGTGTCGTTTCACCTACTTCGGCTTCTTCCGGCAAGCGGCGAGCCTTCACGAAGGTTCTTATCTACAATCTGACAGTGGCTGCGGAACATTCCAACATTGTTAACACAACTGTGTGCAATAAGCCAAAACTATGGATGAAGAAAACTTAAATAATGTTGGTTTGTATAATTTGCAGCATAAAAGTTATGATAATAATCTCACTATAGAAAATATTTGGAAGGAGATAGCTGAAAAACTGAATCAAGAAGTTTCTGTAAGGTTTCAAATTTCGGGACACTCATTCTTAATATTTGTGAAGCTTTTGATGGTCATCTCTGAGTTGCCCCAATGTATTGTGGAATTCTTCTTCTCTTGCTCTAAACAAATGATGAACCCAGTATTTTCTTCGTTTTCTCCTCTTTTTATCAAGTAAAATAAGATAAAGACCACATGCAACAATTGCATCTTCCTCTGTTTGATCCATATCTACTGCTGACGATGAGCAAAACAGCACTAACAGCACAGTTCCAGCACAGTCCTATCAGTGTGAATGGTAGCGACACGACACGACACAGTCCCAGCACAGTCCTATCAGTGTGAATCAAATTTAAATGTGTTCTAAGTTTGACACCCCTTAAAGGTAATGTAGGTTTGAAACTTCTTAAAGACTCTTTAGGTTTGATGACCCTTAAATATAATCTAGGTTTGAAACCCCTTAAATGTTATCTAGGTTTGAAACCCCCTTAAATGTTATCTAGGTTAAACCCTTTAATCTTTTTCTATGTTTTAAACACCTTAAAAATTACTAGATTTGAAATCCCTTAAATTTTGTCTAGGTTTGAAACCCTTTAAAGGTTATCTAGGTTTGAAACTCCTTAAAGATTATTTAGGGTTTGACTAGCCTTAAATATTCTATTTGACACCCCCTTAATCTTTACTCAATATCTGGAGCTGTACGCTCATACATAGTTTACCTTGGCCAGCTACTTCTCCCCCCACTCATTTCCACACCCCAAAATATGGTAGAGTAGAATATATTTCTGTCCTCTTGATATTTCAAACTCTCTCACTTACTGAATCAAATCAAACAGAGCACAATAAGACATGTACTTCCCAACTAGTTTTGTCTCTCCACAGGCCATAAAATACCCTTTCTTCCTGCCCTTTTGTTATAATATACCATCACTTCCCTTTAGTTTGCTACAGAAAGAAAAATAAGACTGTCTACCAACAAGGTTAACATTGATTAGCCAATCCCACCTGACTTATTAGGAATGGATACATTCCCGAGTGGAGCATTTGGGGTCCTATCCATCCCTAATAAATGCATTAATTACAACATTGACACATTCAATTAAGTGTTAAATTAGTAGTTTGGAGTCAAGCTATTGAGTTGGTCCTATATGGTTCTTGGCAGCATCTGAAAGTGTGTTGACAATGTTTGTGGTTCCTGGCAGCTCCTGAAGGTGTGTTGACGTACTCTCGCCAGTACCTGTCGTCCTCACAGCTGCCAGACTGGACAAGCTCCAAGAAATTCTTGCCTCAATTGCACATCTCCAGCTCAGGAACAATCGAGAAGGAGGGTGGTGGTTTCCTTCAGGTTGACTTTGCCAACAAGTATGCTTTTTAATAGGTACTCTTTATAATATACATATGGTGGGGAAACTATTGGTAAACTTGGGACACAATCACATTTTAAAACTATTGGACTCAAGAGAAATCAATGTAGAAATCATAATTAATACTCTCAAACATAACTTAAAGAATATAATTATTAAATTATCCTAAATACATTTTACCATCATGACTAGAAGAATATAAATGTAACGTATAAGCTGCACTATAGTAAGAAACAACCACTAATCTTGATAAAGAACTTGATATAACTAATCATACCACAGTCGTCTAATTTCACCTTTTAAATTCAACGAAGGAGGTGCAAATATGTTGAGAGAACATAAAGCTGTACTTGGTATAAAATGTATGGGGAATAGGGTGGATGTAGAATGACACTCATGTGGTTCTTAAACTGAAATTTATGCTCAGCAAGAGGAGGTGAATTGTCTTTGTGGAGAAACTAATATGGCCAGTTCCACTTTACAAGTTTTTTCTCTGTACTGTAAAGTGTAAGGTGCATTTATTATTGTTGGATTACAATTTATTAGGGGTCTGCAAAGCTTCAATAATATTGATCCGAATTGTGCTCTACCATTTTCCTAATATTTTATCATTTTATTTATTACTAAATGTTTTTGCTCCATGCACTTTTTTCATACATATAATAACAATTCTTGTAAGGTAAAGTAAATGCTCATTTATTATTACTAGGGGTCTGCAAGCTTGGGTTTTTTCATTCAAGTCGAGTATTTCTAAAAGCTCCCGAGTTCAAGTAAAGTTTGAGTATTGTATATTCATAATTTTAAAATGTTAGAAAGTGTATAGAAACACATGTTCTCAAAAGATGAATGACACTCATTTTTAAAAATAGTAAATAATTTTGAAAAAAAAATTTAATTGGTTTTTAAATTAGAAATAACACTATAAAACACAATTTAAAAATAAGAACAACACTCAAATAAAAATCTAATAAAAAAAATTAAGATTGTTTCAACACTCATGTCTTTAAGGACATTAAAATTACACTAACAATTGTATTTAAAAAAATATAAAATGAATAGTTGCATGATAGCGCTTAGAAATGTATAACATGACAGTGTAGAAACACTGTACAGAGATGTAAAGTATCTGATGGTTATGTTAGATAGGAACAAACACACTTCTCTCTTCATGTTTTCTTAAACTTTTCCACTTCTTCAAAACTTCCACAGTTGCACATTAGTTTGAATTTTCAGGAATATTAGTTTTCATTAATGTTCCTTTATATGAAAAATAAATATTTCCTAAAATTCAAAACAATGTGCATCTGTGGAAGTTTGAAGAAGTAGGAAGTGTAAAAGTGTAGAAAGAAAATAGAGAAGTACTAGGCCTAACCTAACTATCCTTTCATGTTGGTTTCCTTCATTATCACTTTACATTATTGTAGAGTGTTTCTACACGGTCTTGATAAAAAGTTAATAAAATTGTCATTTTAAGAAGCTAATATTTCTCCAAAATATGCTTCAGTAACTTGATTTACCGTATAAGAAAATGCAAGATTAATAAACAATTAGAAATTTGAAGTGTCTCGTATTTAGTTTACTATCCCTTAGTGTAATTGCGCATGTTCCATTTCCATTCCTCTAAATGCAGTTGAACATGCACATTGTACAGGCTCTTGCTAAACATTATTTTATTGATAAATTTACTTCAATTCAATTTTTAATGCTTATAAAAGTTGATGCTGATACTTTAAAATTAAAAATAATATGACTAAAATATATATTGAAATAAATAAGATCAACATTAATTTTAAACAGGTTAATCAACTTAATTCTATAACTAAATAGTAACTAAACTAGAGCTAGTTTTGTAGCTAAATGTATTATTTAATACGAGTTTTAAATATCTTAGGTTTGAAAACATTTAATAAAATAACATATTCTTGTTATTACATTTTTAATTTAACATAAATTATTATTTTAGAAAGGGACCAGGTGAAAATAGTAAAAAGAATCATTCATTTATACAGTAATCTTCTTAGCTATTTTTATTTTCCTAGCGTTGTCATGGCAATACAAGTAAATAACTTCAATCAAGTATAATTCAAAATGGACGAAAATATTGAATAAATTTACCAGGCGAAAGTGGTTTTAAAGTTCTATTATGTTATTAATGTGAGAATTGAAATTAATTTTTAACAATTTAATTAACCGAATGATTTATAAGTGGAAATGCTATTATCTCAATTAAATAGACTATGATTACTATTGCATTTTAAAAATAGATTATTAAGTACATCAAGGAGAAGTTCGATTACGAACCTACATAACTTTCGATCTCAATTTTGTGCTTAAGCGATGATCTCGGCTCAAAGCTCGGAATACGAGTACTCGCAGAGCCCTAATTATTACTGTATTTACTAGAAAATAAGCACTACTCTTTTCTCTTTACCAAAACAGTCTTTATAAAACCTTTGCATGGCCTATAATCACAACCTTGGATAATACTTAACATATGTGTTCAATTTGAGAAATGTATTAAAATAGTGCTCTTTACCGCTTAACTTTTACAAGGTGGAACTATTGTTGCATTACTGATAAATTATAGGACTAGGGTCCAAAATTAATATTAATTTATTTTTTCATAACTAATCTTGATTCATTTTTATTCAAAATTCGCAAATAAAATTTGCTTTTATTTCAGATTTGATTCAAACTTACAAAACCTGTGTAAAGATTTCATTAATGTCTTGTTGTCGAGCCCCGCGTTGTGCGCCAATTGTAACATTTACAATAAAGTCTAGCCTCACGTTGTACGCCAATTGTAACATATACAATAAATCTAGCTGTCTTCTTGCGTCACGTTGGCTGCCAATTGTAAAGATTTCCTCTTCATGCCCCTCGTTGTATGTCAATTGTAACGATTACAATTAAATCTTCTTGTCGTGCCATTTCTTATAAAACCTCCACGTTGAGCGCCATTTGTAACAATTATATATTATACTTTCAGAGGTTATATAATTGGGTGATATTGTTGAATATTAAGACTTCCTTGTACTTTATATGTTAAGTTTTATTTGCACATTATTTTATCAACTGTAGAATATTTGTATTCGTTATGATACACTAGTTAGGCAATGCCTATATGTTATTACATCTCTGCACACATCTATCTACTACTTAAGACGAGTAGTCAGTCTCAACCACCTAAGACGAGGATTCTATCTCAACTGACTTAGACGAGGAGTCTATCTCAACTAACTTCAGCAAGCCAAGCGTCTTGCTGCCTTGTTGATTGTGAACCCCGTAGAAAAAGATACTCTCGAATTTCTTTCCATTGACCAATAGGGAAATTATCTTTGAGCGCGAAACTAAATCTGGCTTGGCGTCACTATGCACCTGCTATTCTTTTACTACGCAATATTACCCGGAATTCAGACCATGCCCTTGACACGGTCAGCTAAATGAAATAAAAAAAAGAAACATGGCCGCTTCTTAGAAAAGATAAGTTTAAATCAAGTCAACTGAAAAAGGAAATATGATCTCAAATGTTAATAAAGCCAGGAAAATCGATATCATTACACCTGCTTCACATGTTTACAATCTATCCTTGTGGAAAAATCTATAAATCATACATCTTTGGCTGTTAAATAAAACAATTAAAGCAATTTTGTTTTGTATCTTTTTTAGGCAAGGAAATGAAAGCATTTCTCCCTTCTTTAAAGCAATATAGTATGCAAAACTGGTATTTTTTTTCTATTTGACGAGTACACTGAAATTATAAATGTAACACCACATATTTATAGTAACTTAACAATCAGCTGTGCTACAACCTTAGTCTAGTAGGTACTATACAGCTAACTCTACATTTAGATATAGTAGGGGAATCTCGCTTGATTGCATCCTTTATGGCAAAGATCAAATAATAATTAGGGCTAGGACGATGATCGGCATGGCCGATTATAGCACTACTGGATCGTTCAGTGGCATTGGCATACACCAGGTTCAATTCCCGTGTCCAGGTGTCATTTTTCAAATGAATGTGTTATTTAGATGCGCTATATTCATAATTAACAAATATAATAGCATAATCCATCATGCCATATGCATATGTACAAATTATACTACTATAAAGCCAAGTGGCTGACTCACTCACTGACGTTAATGTTTAGCCACTTCCAGATGAGCTAGAAACTTGAAATTGGGCAATCTTATAGCTTCTAGCCTATAACCTACAGGAAAATTCCCAAAAATTAGAAATTTTAATTCATAACCCCTGAAAAAAAATTCAAAATCGCGGAGCAACTTTAAAGTTGGTGTGCACCTTTCTTTGGAGATGTCTTGTGGCTAAATAGTAAGACCTATCAAAAAATGGCTCTGAAATTACATTAGTTTACTTCCACTTGCAAAGAAAACTTATTGGGGGTTTTGGGGCGGAGCCCCCAATGAGCATAGCAAGTTGTAGTTATAAATTTGTTAGCATAAGGCCTTCCTGGGTTGAAAGTGGTTGCGTTATCTGATAGCTTGTGATCTTAATTGATTTTGCATATGTAGCTGACGATTTTCACACATCCCGCACAGACTCTGCCTTAAAATATGAGTGGAGAAAAAGCCTGGGTACGGGATGACTCGTGGATAGCTCAGTGGTTTGAGCATTGACGTACTAAACCAAAGGTTGTGGTTTCATTTCCCATTTGCAGGTGTCATTTTTCAATTTAAAGAATATGATATTTAGATACAACTACAGCTGTAATTAACAAATATAATACCTTTGCTATTTAATCCAACAATCATCTAAGCTGATGATCAACGTTTTGGCCACTTACTATCCATACTGATCTTTTAAACATTGATTAATGTGTTTCAGCACTAATCTCATGGCAGAAAGTCTTGTCCTTTGTTTCGTTTCTGTGGCTAAATTTAACTATTTTAGTCATATTATTGAATATGCATTTGAAATTTTGGCCACTTGATTCAATATATGCTATTTGCACACTATAATAATTATTGTCCTCACATTATTGAAGATGTTTTGTTGTCTCTCACAGGATGGTGGGGGAGGAGTGCTAGGTTCAGGGTGTGTTCAAGAAGAGATCAGATTTGTCATCTGCCCAGAGCTTATCGTGTCCAGGCTGTTCACTGAAGAGCTCAACAGTACTGAAGCTCTAATTGTCACAGGTGGGGAGGAATTATTTACTTTCATCAATGTTTTATCAAAAAATAAATACTTTTATCAAAAGACAGGGCATACTATTCATTTTCACCAAGGTTAGTTATGGAAACAATGATTAAAAACACATGAAAACGAGGTTGGTTCTGTTTTTGAACTTGGTATATATTCCGTTCCTTGTGTTGGCAGAAACACTTGTTAGCTGATCTTGACCTGTTCTCTCCAGCCAGCCACATAATGAAGGAACAAGTTGTAACTTTAACTTAAGCTAACCTTCTTTATTGCCCACATGGTCTAAGGCGTCACTCTTGTAATAGTCTAGACAACCTATGACGGGGAGATTGAGGGTTTGAATCTCAGTCAAGTGTACTAAGGGTGTTTTTCCACTCTCCCTCCACACAAATGTGGGTATACTTCCTCTGAATTCAACGTCCTTTTAAAACCTTTTGTCCTAAAGTCCTTTTGTGGGCCCGCGAGGGAACTATACTGACAGAGAGGCTACAGCTGTTAGGGATGAGGGTGGCAACGTGTTTGTGAATAGAGGGTCAGCACAATGAGCCCTCTGGGTCGTTAATATCACTTTTATTGACCAGAACTGCTACTTATTTATTCAAATAACTTCTCATTGTCCTCACGAGGCTTGAGTTTGACCCCATTCCAGACCCAGTGCTTCAAAGATACATTTTGGAAGCGCCAGGGATCAATCCCAGGAACTCTGACTACTAGACCCCAGAGGCGGTCTAGTTATATTGTAACAGCTAATATTTAATTAATATTGATTATGTTATATACATGTTAGCCTACTTTTATTGGAAGCTGACTGACATTTTGTTTAACTATATAGGTTGTGAGCGATACAGCAATTATGTGGGGTATGGAGATACATTTGAGTGGTTAGGAGACTATGTAGACACCACACCTCGAGACAGCAGCGGCCGCAGACTCTGTACTGTAGCTGCCATCGATGCGCTTAATCTTCCATCAGTCACTGCCCAATTTGCCCCCAATTGTCTCCGTAGGGAGCTCAACAAGGTACAGCTTGGATTTCATTTATCATTTTTAAGGGTGTGCAAAGTCGACTTTTTCGATTTTAAGCAAACTCGAATCAAATATGTGAAATATTCTCAAATATGAATTAAAGTTTGAATAGTTTTTATTCATTGTTTTAAGCTTGAAACAATATATTTTGGTCATTTATATATACACTTTATGCACTAAAATTGCTTTGTAAATGTTTTATTGTGCAATTGTTTCTAATATTTAATTTAATTTTGATAAATCAAGTTACTATTACAACTTAGAATCAATTACTTCAGATTTTTCCATATGAATATTGCCATGGCGAAGATTCATGATTGTTGAAACCAGATATTTTTCAAAGCTAAGTTAAGTCAAAGCTGATATTTGTTTTGAATCACAAGTTGAAGTTTCAAAACTCTGTACACCTTAATAATTTCTAATCAAAGATAGTGGCACAAAATTTGTCATTCTATTCCCTTAGCAAGATTTGTTTTGTTTTATTAAAAGTTTGCAATGGTTTGTGGTTTCAGATGACAGATTTTATTGTGTGTGGGTAGTCGCCTTTTTTAATTTGAAACAAACCTGGATCAAATCATGAAATATTCCCAAAGCCAAATCAACTTTTGAATATTATTTTTAGCTCTTAATACTCTATTAATAATTTGAACAAATATTCATGGTAAATTGTATATAACTTCAGATCATTGGTTTCCAACCTTTACCAGATATTGGCATTCTTGAAGGCAATGATAACGCGCCGCAGGCCCGCTAAACTCTCCACCACATGAGGTGAAGCATAAATAAATAAAAATACAGTAGGATCTGGCTCATTAGAAGTTTGTTAATTCTGATAATTGGATAATTCAATCTCACTATTATTCCCCATGAAATTATTATTTAAATCAATGATTCAAAAATGAGGTGGCCCAATGGCTAGATAATTTTATAATAAAGGACATTGATAAAACTAAAGAAAAAGGAAAAATAAACTACTAAGAATAAATTTGATGAAGAAATCCCACCTAGGGAAAGAGGAAAGATGTGGGAAGAATCCAATGCACAAATGCACTCCATGGAGTAATCCATTGTTTGTGTTATTTGTACTCTCTTCTTATTTGTGTTTGATAAAGGCAACAATGCTGAAATATTATTATATTTGTGTTAAAATGTGTGTGTGACTACTTCTACTATAGAAGACAGAAGAAAGGAAGAAGATGTCACCTTTGTGCATTGGATTCTTCCCACATCTTTCCTCTTTCCCTAGGTGGGCTTTCTTCATCAAATTTATTCTTAGTAGTTTATTTTTCCTTTTTCTTTAGTTTTATCAATTTCATTTATTATAAAATATTTAAATCAATGGTAAGAAATAACATTTAATTCGAACTTTAGAAGGATATATTTGGATATTTCAATGATTATACAGTATATTGTTAGTTTTTTCTAATTTCTACTCACTTCAAATCTTACTTAATCTCAACTAAACCCAAGAATCCCAGGAATGTCAGATACAGCTAAGAGTTATTGACTCATAGTAAAATAGAAAGCGGGGAATTTTGCACCAGCTGCAAGTGATTTTCCTAGAATAGAGGATGGTTTGGCTCTGCTTTAATCGTTTCTGTGAGACATTGCCATCATGTGACGCCCAGCATGAAAGGGGTAAGGTTTATGTTGCTTCTCCTATTCTGGCAACTTTGTCTCTCAGTGACAGTCGCTCATTTTCATTTGACAAGTGTAAACTGTGATGTTTTTATAATGTCTAAGTGTGGAACTTACACACGTTTAACCTTAGCCAAGGAGTTTGAAGTGATTAGAGAAGTAGAGAAGAGAGTGAAAAGGAAGAGTGATATCTCAAAAGAATATGGAATACAACCAAACTCTTTATCAACCTACCTTATAAAAAGAATGACATCATGGAAAGTTGGAAAGTGCAAAATGGAGTAACAAGAAGAACAAGATTTTGTTAATTGTGTCCAGAGAAGAAAGCTCCAACAAACCAAAATCACTAGTTTTTTCCAAAGCACCTATTCCAAGTGCATAAACTGATAAAGTCTGCATTTTTTGTAGTTAATTTTTACAATTGATCATTTTGAGGTTTTTTATTTATTGTGTAAAACATTTTAGATATCCATTGGTTAATTTGAATTTTGGATATTTAAATTTTTTTAAATATTCTTTGGACTTCGAATTAAAAATATATCAATTAGATATTATTATTAAATTGGGTTATTTTAAGGAGCCTGTGTAATTTTATCTAACTTGACTTAAACACTCCCTAATGTGAGTGTTGGTGATGTTTTTCGGTCGTCAAGATTAACGGAGAATAATTTGAATCATAGGGTCTGGCTCTACTCTAATTTTGTTTTTTATATTTATTTTTAATGTGCACAAGAGCTGAAAACATTGTCTCACACAGCTAATTGGTGGAAAATGGCACAAAGTACTATATAATCCTTTTGGAAACATCAAGTTACACTAATTGATCATGAAACCAAAAGTTCAGCACTAGTATTGAAGGAAATAGCACTTTAAATGTTGAATCAAAAGCCTTTTCAAAAAATTGGTCTTTTTTAATAAAAGGAAGTTCTTTTTTGATGTCTAAGAAAGGATTTTTTTTTTCCCCCACCAGAAAGTGAGAAATATCTTAGTTGAAAAGCCATTGACTTGAGATGGTTTTAGAAACATCACAAGGAAGAGTGTCTTAACTTAAATCAAGGTAATCATTGAACGCAGAAAAATAATCATATTCCTTTTTCTCGATATGGCTACACCACACATTTAACTTTTTTTACCTTTGCCTCTGTTCCTTCCAGTCAACAAATTATTAAAATAACCAGTGAAAACAAGTAAAGGGGACAGTATTTAATATAAAATTGTGATAGGAATTGCTTACCTCCTCTAAATGAGGATCGCCAACAATGGAGGCCTACCTTGTGGGTTGCTGGGTTAAGAGTAGGAAGGAATGGGGGAAACAAGAGGCTGACTTAGCAGTGTCTTTCAAACTTGTTGTTCCTTGATAAAGAAGGCCACTTTAGCGCCTGGTAACACCCGACTCACTTGGACACTGATGTGTGCATAAATTAGTGCATCAATTCTGCCAAACAACCCATGTGTCCTGACTACTGCGCTCAACTGCCCTGATCTCACTCAAAAACAAACAAATTTATCATCCCTGTCACCTTCAACTCTCTCAAAACGAAGGGAAACCATAAAAAATGGCGGGACTCTCTCTAAAACAGTGGGATACTGTCCGAAGAATAAACAACAAATACAAAACCAATATGTATAAAGCATTATATATAAAAACAACTATGTTAAATTATTACACAAAAGTAATTTTACAATATTAAATATATACAGTTCAGAGACTATACAGCCTCAATCTGATCCTGCACTGAGAACACAGTGACAGAAATACCTTGGAGTCGTGTACTGAGTGCATTCACGAATCTAAAAATGTCTGACAAGTAGGTAAGAAATGAGAACCATGTGAAGTCGATTGGAAAGTACTTTAACTCAAATTTTTAATCTATCATAAATCTCAAAAACTTAATGAATAACTTGCTGATAAGCTTTAATAAAGTTGACCATTTTAGGATGCTTGCTGCTCTCAGCCAAAGCTTCGCGATGAAACTACAATGTTTTCATTTGGAAAAAAGTGAGACTTTCTGGGTGTGTGTGGTCAGACCTTTATTTTTTGCCCAACTCAGGTGCCACCTGTACTCATTTTTGACCAATTGTAAAAGGGCTTCGTTCAGCATTTGTATGAAGAGGCAATGATCTATATTTAATTTAAAATTCTAGATTTGGCTCGCAGAACCTCTCAGAACTCTTTGCAAACCCCAGATTGTGAACTTCTGGTTTAGTTAATTTACAAAATTATAATTGCTTGTTGTTAAAATGTTTAACATATTCCACCCTGAGCTGATGAATCAAGTATCACAACATGTAATTCACTTAGTACAGATCTTTGTCAAGTTAACATTAATTTGCAATGTAGGTAGGTCCTCAATATTTATAAAGTTGAAACTTTATTGTTGTTAAAATTTGTTGTTTTTTTTAAAGAAAATTCAAAGTTATAAGTTTTCAAAGCTAATTCAAAGTTTTTGAAGCTTTGCACAACTCTAGTATCACATACTATTTGTAGGACATTTATAATTCAAAATAAAAGAGATTAAAGTTACTAAATGGTTTAAATCAATGTAGAATTACAATTATGATAGAAATGCAGAGTTTACATTATCCCTAGATGATACGGCAGATACACAACACATTGCTGGGTAAACTTATCTGTTATTTTTGCCTATTATGTGGAGGTCAGGGTTTAAATCCCAACCACGTATAATAATATTTTTCTCCTTAATACATTTTTTTTTCACTCATCCTTCACACAAATGTGATCACGTTTTCTCTAAATTCTGCCTTACTGCCCCATAAATATAACTATATGTGACTGGTACTAAGATACAGTGCACTGATGATTACACTCTCAAAGTTAAACTGAACCAAAAATATTGTAAATGGGAATTTAGGAATGTTTAGCAGTAATTATTATTATTGATTGGGGACTACCTGTATGGGCTATACACCAATGAATTTCTACAAGCAAGCAATAAAAAGCCTATTAATTTTGTCAGGCGAGGTATTTTAGCATACTTTCCAGGGTTCTTTCAAATCTCACAAACGACATGGTACCGACGGCTTTACTTCCACTCTGAAGGAAAGTGTGCTACGGATTTTTGTCATTTAATAAAAATCCGTTGACCCCAGCTGGGTTTGAACCCACAAACATCGGATCCTCAGGCACCCCAAGACCACCGAGGTCAACTTAGCAGTAATATTCGCTTTTATAAAATGAATGGCTTTCTGTGTTGAGCAAATACTCGTGTGTGTTTATCAACATTATAACTATGTTTAAAAATGAGGTGGCCCAATGGCTAGATAATTTTATAATAAAGGAAATTGATAAAACTAAAGAAATAGGAAATATAAACTACTAAGACTAAATTTGAGAGAAGAAAGCCCACCTAGGGGAAAAAAAAGGAAAGATGTGGGAAGAATCCAATGCACAAAGGTGACATCTTCTTCCTTTCTTCTGTCTTCTATAGTAGAAGTAGTCACACACACATTTTAACTCAAATATAATAAAGGCAACAATGCCGAAATATTATTTTATTTGTATTAAAATATGTGTGTGACTACTTCTACTATAGAAGACAGAAGAAAGGAAAAAGATGTCACCTTTGTGCATTGGATTCTTCCCACATTTTTCCTCTTTCCTTAGGTGGGCTTTCTTCATCAAATTTATTCTTAGTAGTTTATTTTTCCTTTTTATTTAGTTTTATCAATATCCTTTATTATAACATTATAACTATATAAGAGTAACTTATGTCTGTTACAGGCATACACAGGATTCCTTGGTATGGGGCTGTCTGCAGACAAGCTAAGCCCGGTGGCCACTGGTAATTGGGGATGTGGTGCATTCAGAGGTGATGCACACCTCAAGGCACTACTGCAACTTATGGCTGCAGGCCAGGCAGGCAGAGACCTTGTGTATTTTACATTTGGTGATGCACAGCTCAGAGATGATATTTATGAAATACATGCCATGTTAACCAACCATGGCATTACTGTAGGTGAGATTTTGCTTTAAAATGTCAATACAGCTTGGTCTTGTGGATCCGAACCTGAAATTGTCAAGGATGTTTGTACTATCAAGGAATGATACAAAAAATATACAGTCAACTCTCGATTCTACGACCTTTCATGGTTCCCTGGAAAAGGGTCGTTATTTCGAAGGGGTCATTTTGGAATTTTAACAGATTTTGTTCCACCCCTGACCTTCATACGAAAAAATTGCATTTTCAAAAATCGTTCACAAAATCCAACCAAAAACGTAACCAAATCAAAATAACAATGTTAAACAATAGCATGGGTCATCAAAAATTGTTCACAAATCAAACCAAAATAGTAACCAAATCGAGAATCGAAACAACAATGGCAAAAGCAAGCCTGGCGCGTGATGTAGCGGCAGTCGCGCGCGGGGAAACATTGTCTTGCTTGTGGGAGGGGGTGGACAGAGTCAAGTGCTATTGGTTGGCATTGATAAGGTGGTGTCTATTTTTATACCTGACCCACCCCAGTTAGGGTTCGGCCAGACTGCCAAGCGTGCGAGCGAGCGCGCAAGCGACTGGGTGGCCAAACTGGCGAGCGCGCGAGCGAGCGCGTAATTAGCGGACCCTAGTTAGATTATTATTAGCACCGCGTCTTACTACCCGTTCGGGTTATACGCACTTACGCTAATGCGTAATGGTAGGGTTATTGTGAGATGAAATGAAGGACCTACAGTTTAACGTGGAATCCGAACCACGGTGGTGGCCTGGCATTCCCTACATTCACAAGATGTCGTGTCAGAGGTGAAGGAAGGGTTTGGAAATAAGATAAATCTGTGCCGGGACCGAGGATTGAACCCCGGCTGCCAGCACAGAAGTCTGACACCTTACCCCTAGACCACTAGGTCACCGCCCCCCCCTCCCCCCTAGTTAGAGAAGATGTCTCTGTCAAACACACTTAGTACATCTCTGATCCTCGAAAATTCTTACAGAAAATATTGTGTATTTATAAAAAAGAAAAAAGTAGAAGTGCATCCAATTAATAAATTGAGAAATGCGTATGGTACTGTACTGAAGTGTTTTAAAATCAGATTTGCCGCACCAGTGGCAGAATGGTGCGTTGCACTCGATAACTTTTGACTAGGAGGCAAAGGTTCGAATCTTGGCCCAGTGAACTGAAGGTGATTTTTAAAACTTATTTATTGTTGTGGTTTTTTCATACTCTCTCCAAACTAATGGTGATTCTTATTTGTAAAGGCCTACTTTGATTATAATATTGAAGTATTTTAACATATCGGGTTTACATATATACATTATATTATTTATGGTCTTACCAATTAAATTAGGCCATTATTATTATTATTATTATTATTATTATTATTATTATTATTATCATCATCTCATCATCATCATCATCATCATCATCATCATCATCATCTCATCATCATCTCATCATCATCATCATCATCATCATCATCATCATCATCATCATCATCATCATCATCATCTCATCATCATCATCATCATCATCATCATCATCATCATCATCATCATCATCATCATCATCATCATCATCATCATCATCATCATCATCATCATCATCATCATCATACATCATCATCATCATCATCATCATCATCATCAATCATCATCATCATCATCATCATCATCATCATCATCATCATCATCATCATCATCATCATCATCACATCATCATCATCATCATCATCATCACATCATCATCATCATCATCATCATCATCATCATCATCATCATCATCATCATCATCATCATCATCATCATCATCATCATCATCATCATCATCATCATCATCATCATCATATCATCATCATCATCATCATCATCATATCACATCATCATCATCATCATCATCATCATCTCATCATCATCATCATCATCATCATCATCATCATCATCATCATCATCATCATCATCATCATCATCATCATCATCATCATCATCATTCATCATCATCATCATCATCATCATCATTATTATTACCGCATCTTACTTCCCGTTCGGGTTATATGCACTTACGCTAATGTGTAATGGTAGGGTGATTGTGAGATGAAATGAAGGACCTACAGTTTAACGTGGAATTCGAACTACGGTGGAGGCCTGGCATTCCCCACATTCACAAGATGTCTTGCCAGAGGTGAAGGAAGGGTTTGGTAATCAGATAAATCTGTGCCGGGACCGAGGATTGAGCCCCAGACCTCCAGCACAGAAGTCTGACACCTTACCCCTAGACCGCCAGGTCACCGGGCCATTAATAGCAAGTGTGTTAAACCTATCACTGATAGAAAAAAGTCAAATATCATGTCAAAATGAGAAGTTTCCCCAGCACTCAATGAACCAACATACAATAATATTGCCTAGCGCCTGTAAACTAGACTGTACCGGGTCGAGCGCGTGCGCTTGAAAAATAGAACCAGTTCTATCTTTCAAGCGCGCGTGCTCAGTCGCTCGCGCGCTCGCTCGCTCGCTCGCTCCAGTGTGGCCACCCCCATTACAATCAATGTGTTCTATTTTATATTTTAGTCGCTCGCTCGCGCGCTCAGTCTGGCCGTACCCTTACTAGTAATACAGTGCTCACAAAAATAATTGCAATGCAGCGACCTAAATAAATGCAACAAACACATTTTACAGCTGATTTCCTTAAACTTTTCAACCTTTATTCCCACATTTTTCACGGTTCCCCAAAAAAGGGTCGTTACTTCGAGAGGGATGCTATTCCCGGGGTCGTAGAATCGAGAGTTGACTGTATTGTTCAACATAATTATCTAAGAACCTACTTCAGTGGTCGCATGGTCTATGCAGCTACTCTTGCAATAGACTAGACTCCTGCTGATGAGGAGATCTCTGTTCGGTCAGAGTCAGGTGTATTGGGGTGGGGGGTGTCCTAAATGGTTTCCCACTCTATCTACACACAAATGCGATTACACTTAATCATAATTCAACCTTCCTCATCCCTAGCTGACTCGCATAATTAGTACATAAGCATAGAACCCAAATGGATAGTAATATGTGGTGCTAAAAAAGCTATCTAAGAATATTATATAGCTTATTTAATTAATGTCTCACGGTTTCACGTTTGTATAAAATCACATATTTCTGTTTTAGGTCTGATAGGTTAAGTATTATTTTCTTGGGCACTTCACACTAGCAAGATCAAAAGTCATTGATTAATCGATTGTTACAGTATGATACATAGAAAACACCATTGTTACCTGAGTGAGGTTGAGGGGAAACAAAGCATGGGTAGGTTCAAATAACCGCGTATTCCGGACTAGCGTAGGTCCAAATTAACAAGACCCTGTTGCATTACCACTACACTTTTAGTAATCCAACATCATAAAGAACGGAAAAATTCTCATTGGTTGAGTCTAAGGTGTGTATTGAATAGAGAAAATTGTTTTCCAGTTTTCACTAGATACATTTTTGTTTTAGTTTTCATTATAAATTATTCTCATGGTTTTATTTATTCATTCAATATAAAGAAATTTTAAAATATCAAAATATTTTTTATCAAGTTTTTGTTTAATTTTGATAGTAAGTATAAACATAATCAAATTCATATAGTACACTATCAAACCATATTATCAGGAATGTGCGTAACTCAAAAATTCAAAATCAACTTGAGAAAAAGATAATTCTTGATCATGTTATGAAAAAATCTTGTATAAAGCCATAATGTGTTGTATAACTGCACTCTTGGATAATATGTAACCAATGCTATACCTTTAAAGACTCATTGTAGTTATTTCAATATAAGTGTATTGAAATAGTTTTCTTTCTCCACAAAAGATGGTGTTCTCTGCCACCTATTTTCGAATAGGTTATTTGAAAGTAGATGGAACTTGATATTTTAATTTTTTAAATATAAGTTTGAATCAAAATGACTTACAAAATGAAATGGTCAAACCTTCTATATTACTTCAATTTTGCTCACTTGTCAGATCGGTCTCTTTTCTTCTATTTTGACAAGAATTGAAGTAAGACACTTCAATTCTTGTCAAAATAGAAGAAAAGTGACCAATCTAAATTTGGAATCTTAGGCGTGGGTGATAATACAAGAAAAAGTATTTCTCTGCATTGATTAAGACAGCTTCAACACAGATTTTAAAATCTTAGTAACAAGATATGTAAAAACTATTAGCATTAGGGAAGTAAGAAGGAAATAGGATGTACTTGTTTAATTTCAAAGTAGATTCATTTTCAAACGTGAATAACTTTATTCCTATCAAATATATTGTATTTCTTGAGTTCCGCATCAGCTTATTTTCGGGCCAATACAGTAGATATTATGTCTAATAGCAAGCTATTGGTATTTTCCAGGATAAAGTAGAAATTGACCTAAGTTTCCTAAACAGTGAAACTGTTTTATATATTTAATTTAGTAAACATGATTTACATTTTTGTTCTTTCAAAGGAACTTTTCTCGTCTCAATATTTTTTTCATATTCTCTTCTTGATATCACATCAAATTGAAAAAGTTGTTCTCCCACATATATAAATAAATATTAAGTTATTTTAGAATTACAAACAAACAAAATGTACAGTGTTTTTACTCTCTCTTATCAGATATTTCCAAGACACTAGGCAATAATTAATTTTATAACATTGGCAATATTGAAAACTCATGTGATTTAATGGTCCTTTGTGTTTTTGCTTAAATTAAATTTTCTTGAGGGGCAATAATCTTTGTTTTGTTATTTGTGTTGGATAGATAATTAACATCATAAAGTAAGTATAAGTTTTGTCATTGGTCTTAAGAGGTATGCGAAATCCACTTTTTCAATTCTAAGCAAAGTCAAATCGAATAATATGAAATATTCCTGAAACTTAATCAAAATTCAAGTATATAAAAAAAAAAGTTTAATGTTGTATTTAAAACTACATATACTTTTCAAACTTTGTGAACTTAAGTAGTAAATATCTTTCACAAAATGCTATACTTAGTCTCAAAATGTTAAAATAAGTTACTATCACAAAATTAAGTTTAAATTATTATTATTATTATTTTTTTTGCAAACAATACTTTCTGATGGAAATAACAGCAAAAAAATGAAAATAATAAACATAAATGTATATTTTAGATTATTTTTTTGCAAACACTAATTTATGATGGAAATAATAGCAGAAAATGAAAATAATAAACATAAATGTGTGTTTGATTGATTTTTTTGCAAAACATCATAAATTGTTGAATCTGAAATTTCACTTTAAAATCAAAGCGGATGTGAACAAATATACAAAACTATTTCAAAGTTTTTTAAGCTTTGCACACCCCTAATGGTTTACAAGAATGAAAAAAGAATGTTGTGTAACTGTCACCCTCCTGTAAAACCAACTCAGGACAAATTAGGGAGTAAGGGGAAGGCCATTTACAAGTTGACCCGTACATTTGATTGTAGAGTGGTTTATTTTAGTGAAGGCTGGAAGATAAACTTATAGGACAGGGGAATGGTAACAGGGTTGGAAGGGACAAGGATGTGAAGTAAGCTATAAAGTTTCCACTAGTATCTGATTCACTAATAGGTCAGCTTGCTCATGCTAGTCCTAGTACATCACCGATGCTGGTGGTAAAGCTGGCTCTTAAACAGGTTCCAAGGAGGATCTAACTGGTAACAAATCACGAGCTCCCGCATCACTCACTTTGCCATATATCACACCCAGAAACTACCAGTGGTGTATTCTGAGAAAAATTAATAGGTATGCTGTACTCTTAAGAATTTCAACGGAGATTTGGGGGCCAAGGACCCTCAACCACCATTTTCCAAGAACGTCAAGGGATATATTTGAAGATGTGTCCATATAGAACAGTGGTTCTCGAACATTTATTATTTAATTTTAACTGTATGCAATCTTAGGAAATTTTGAGCCCCCCCCACCCCCCCTCTTCTGCTCCCATATTCCATCTTCTTTTATTTATCCCTAACGATGACTACAGTGGACTTACGACTTCTATGGTTTTCGATGACAGCTAGCAGAAGCTAGCAGATGGTATCAGTCGCGCCAACATTGTCTAAAATAAACTTTTGTCACCATATTTGGAAATAATAATTATTTGCTAATTACTACTATTATTATTACTAAAAATATTATCAATCACCATTAACAATACTTCCCCAAAGATTACAGTATAATTTTACTTTCCATAATCAAATTAAATAAAAAAAAGTCTAGTAATTTCATTTTAGTTTTTCTTTTAACTCTTGTGGTAATAACAGGTTAAATAGAGCGTGAAATTTTACATTTAATGGTATTATATTCAGTTATTAATATTTTTATAGCTGCCCTCGTATATCTTTAACATAAACAAATGGTTTGTAATAATAAAGAAGAAAGAACATTCAAAATGTTTGTGAAATAATATAAAGTTTAAATCTTGTAAACAAAGAGTATTAATACCTTTGCCGCGTAACGGACAACGGTCCTCTTTTTTCTACGTCATCAACCGGCACCTTTTATTCAGTGGCCATATTTATTTTCAGCTTAACAAGGCCACTTTTAACGTTCTCTTGCTTTTAAAAATTAATTTGAATTAAACAGCAAAAGAAAACTTCAATATTAAGCAACTAACAAAACGGTTATTCTTATAACCAAAATCCAACAATTTTAAAATGCAGTATAACATTGAATTATCGTATAAAATAAATTTAATAAAACCATGTGCGTGAATCAACAAGTTGAAGAACAAAATATTTTATAGTTGAGTATTATTGATTTGTATTTAGGCGTGTCTATTCTACCCGTTAATAATTTTATTACAAATTTGAATAGTACAGTGTCTTTTTTAAATACTAATTCGGCTATTTATTAATCTGTGTGTTCTTTTGTGAATATTATTTTGGTGTGTGAGCGTATTATCCTCGGGAAATAAACGGTTTTTTGGTGATCTTTGAATAATTACTTATCTAATATAACATTAAAGTGTGTGATAAAATAAAAAAACGAGTGTTTCTTAGTAAATATTCGAAAATTTAAGTCTATCAAGACTATAAAATAAATCTTTTAACCCCAAGATTGTGTTGTGTTGCCCTCTAGGCTAAAGATCGTGTTTTAAAATTTTTATGTTCCGAAAAAATATGTGAAGTGAAATAAAAATACTTGCGAGTCTTTCTCCAGTATTGATTAAATAAATATCAGGTAAGACTTCAAGTTATAAGTTATTGTATTTTTATTAGAGACTTTGTTACAACTGTTTAAGAGGAGTGAATCTAAAATAGATATTCGTTAATTAGGATAGCTTTTGATTTGTCATTGTCATTTATTTTATAGGCCTAAACATATTTTCTAGGATATTGATTTTTGTTTATTAAATTATTTAAAGTCATTATAAATAGGCCTACTTATTTAAACAATATAAGTTCTTGCGAACCCCGTTGGAAAACACTTGACTGAACCAAGATAAGGATTAGATTTTATAAATAACATAATAATTATTAATTCTTCAAAAACGTTGTAACAAGAACATTTTCTTAACTTTATTAACCACTTCTTTGGGAGATGCTAACCCACAAATTCACTTTTATAGCATAATTACAACACTGTAGATCTTTAAGTTTTTTTTTCTCACTAATTTGTTGTATCAAAGTTTTGTTACCAAATTTTAATATGTTTTATGTGAATTTTAGACTTGTCGTAAACTCATATTTTTATTCTATTGACTTTAATATAAATTTATTGAAAATTTTTATATATGACATTTTTTAGCTCATTAAAAGCAAAATAAAATCAATCTTTTGAATATTAAAAGTCAATTAATCCATATACCAAGTTTTAACTTTATTACCACTCCTTACTTTAAATTACTTTAGAATGTTTTCTGATATCTATCATTATCATCATCATCATCATTATTATTATTATTATCATTATTATTATTAGCACAGCGTCTTACTACCCTTTCGGGCTCTACGCACTTACGCTAATGTGTAAAGGAAGGGTGATTGTGAAATGAAATGGAGGACCTACAGTTTTACATGGGATCCGAACCACGGTGGAGGCCTGGCATTCCACCAATTCACAAGTTTTGATTAATACACATCTTGTCAGAGGTCAAGAAAGGGTTTGGCAATCAAATAAATTTGTGCTGCGACCGAGGAATGAACCCCGGACTCCCAGTACAGAAGTCTGACACCTTAACCCTAGAGCACCAGGTCACCAACATGTTGTAATACTCTTAAAAATGTTTGATTGTTTTTTTTCTATGTGTAGTAATAGATATTCAGATTTTTCACAATTATAATGTTAATAATATTAATACCAACCAAAAAAATTGGATTTTTTTTTATCATATTCTAAATAATTTTTTATAAGAAAATAGGATTTTTTTATCATTTTCTAGATAATTTTTTATAAGAAAATTGGATTTTTTTTAAATAAAACTTATTTATTTATTACAATAAAAACTTATATGGGATTAAATTCTATTTAGAAAAAAATTATATTCTTGAAAAAATTAATAATTAATATTAGGCCATCTACATATATATAGAAATATATAGAAAATAAAAGTCATATAAGTTTCTTGTTGAGACCTAAAATTTGACTGTCAGAAGTGACAGCTGCTAAACACATGTTTTTGCAGATCATATGGTTCGGCGGAGGGATACATAATTTGGTCTAGTTACTTTTCAGAGCTGTCAGATATCAGCTGTGAGCTGTCAGTCAGCACCAAAGAAGTGCTGTGGGACCTATACCATCCACTCAAAATGTAATAAAAGTAACTCCATGGTGTCAGCCCACATTCAGGCTATACCTACCGAGTGGCTACCAAACTGTTTGGCGAATTAGTGCCAACTCTTGCGGATAGAGGGTGTCATGGAGTCAGCACTACGATGACTCCAGTCATTAAGCTCGGCTTTCTATACCGGAGCCACTACTGCTTTATTCGAGTAGCTCTTTATTTATCCACCATTGGCTGAATCTAACCAGTTTCAGACCCACTGCTTCCCAGTTAATCTGGACGTGCCAGGAATCAAATTCGTGACCTCTGGACCTCTGGGTTCGTAGCCAGAACCTATGACCACTAGACTACATAGGTGGTCCTCAAATTGTAATGATATTTACCTGGTTAACAATTTAAGTAAATATTAACGTCTGGGCTAAGAGTGGTATGGATACATTTCTGAATGCATAAGAGAGACAGATCCTATTCAATTAGCCTAGTGTAATTAAAAGCACACAGTTATCAATACTCAAAGCAAACAATCATAATAAGAGTAAAATGAAGTGATACATCGATCAAGCGTCCATCAGATCTTGGTGAGAGGAAATCAGGTGGATTGTCCAACTCTCGTTGCAATTAAAATTATTTTATAAAGCCTAACTTATCTCCCACAATGCTGTTTGGAAACAAACGAGTCTCCCAACTTGCGAATTCATGCTCCAGAAGCTATTTAGATGCGTAAACTTTGACTAACATAGGGTAGATTATTTCGTACTATTAATACTCTATCGCTCCGTCATTGATATATTGCTAAGATATTTACATATATCTCTTGCTGTAAGCATTGGTGCACCCAAGGGGGAGAGGGACAAACAGGGTATTTGACCCTCTTCCCCTCTTTCCCTATCACCACAAATAATGTTAATAGAAATTTAAATAATATTAAGTATAACTAACAATGAAGATGTGCCAAAAGTATATGCTACATTTTAAGACCAGGCTTCAGACTTAAGCCTAGTAATATTCAAAATGTTTATCATTACTCACAGAATTAACAATTTAAAAAAACATTCAAATAATAGCTTTGATATAATTTTTATTTTTTAAATTACTTAAATACTATAAAACTAATCAAAATTATTTATAAAAGCATTTAATATCCATAAATATTCTCGGCCTTCGGGGCTTAGGAAGCTGTGCAATCCCAAACCCGCTCTCTCCATCAAAATGTCATTCTTGCTACAGCCTTAACTGAATGCCTCCCCCCCCCCCCCCCCCCCCCCCCCCAAAGTAATTGGCTGGGTGTACCACTGATTAAGTAAATTATAAGAAAATATATTTTATTTTACCTTTTCCCTTCTAAATCATTTTGAAATGGTGAACTCACACTCCTGACTTTTGGGATTCCTGGTTGTATAATTATATAAAATCACAATGACTAATAAGTCGTTAATGTAAAACAAAAACTAAAAGAACACTATTAAAACTCCACGATCCTTTCTACTAAAGAAAAACAAGAATTACCGTCAACAACGGTTGAAGTAGCCTTGTCACCCGCCTTACCCCTCCCAACCCCTTTTCCCACTTCAGTGCTGAAATACCTAAATTTGAAAGAATGGTTAAATGTGTATGCCACATACATGATAATACATATGACTAGAATACCTAAACATAAATCAATGTATTTAATTAGTGTATAATTTAAAGCTTGTTTAATATACTAACTATTATTTTACAATTAATTACCGGTATATATTTATTTTATGTATTTTTACTTAAACCATACTAAATTAGCTTAATAAATAAACATTGTGATCTTGAATCTTTTTCCATTAGTTGGCACAATGCTTAGCTTGCTTCATAGGAACAGCATGACCTGGGTTGTGAAAACTCAAGCTCATTGGCCAATTACTTATGAGCGAGCGGAAAGGAATGTGTTGCTATCCCCTAGACATTGGGCTAGGTCATTAGAGCCTCCCTAGCTTGCCTTGAGTTTTTCAAGTAGTAAGCCCTGGGTTTCCTATTTTGTTAAGTAGAACCTTTTGGAAGAAGAATTACTTAAAACACAGTATTTTTGGAATATGAACCAATATTAGTTTTAAAATTAATAATTCATTACATATATATTTATTAACAATCTAAACATTAGTGTTTACACAGTTCAGACAGCATTGAATTTAACAAAAAACTAGTACATAGGTATGCGGCGCAGGACTAGCATACTCGAAGAATAAGCCACTGGAAGTTAACAGCAAATTCCCTCTCTTTTCTCATACCAGTTTGGCCTATGGTCTCCTCCTATGATCCTCTCAATCTCCTGCAGCAATTAGGGAGCTGGATCCTCATTAGGAGTTTAGGTAATCCTTAATAAGTCATTATCATTCAAATTGAGGTCTCAACATTCTCTCCAGGTCTGGTTTGCCAGTAATATGATCTTTCATCATCAATACCTCAGTAGTTTGTTACTTCCTGTATCCCATTACAGAAGTTACAGATAGCCTACTACATAAATTAAGAGCATTATTCTAATACAAAGTTGAAACCCTTACAGTTATTTTTAATTACTTCGATTATTGTACTTCTCTTAAAACTGCATTACAATAACATTGCAATTTTATAATTTTAATTACTTGTGATAATTTGTTTTAGGGGAACTGTGGCACATGCTTGTCCAATACAATGAACATAAATACAAAGAGGAAAAGTTGACAAAGGAACTTTATCCTTATCTTCACAAGACAGTGAAATACTTGAGCTCAACTAGTCGCTACAATGAAACGCTCAGTAGACCAGGTACACAAAAACAAACTTGACCTTAGCATCCAATAATATTAATGTTAAAATATATTGTCCTTTAAATTTTTACCAATCAAACTGATTTCATTTAATTTCTCCCAAGGATAGAATTGTAAATAATTTTTCCCATGATCAACTCCTTCATCCAACATCTCTGGCTCTTGTGTAGTATTATACGATTTGTTCATTTCGAAAGATTGCATGCTTACCTTGCACTATGGGCATATCTAATAATATAGGACCATAGTGCAACATCAAGCTATGACTGCCACTTTTCTGGGTAAACTGGGGTCGTCCATAAACCACGTAACTCTTAGAGGGGGAGGGGTGGGAGCTCTAATGTATACTGGCTGTTACATGGGAGGAGGTTGGGGTACATCAAAGTGTTATATAACACAGATCTTATATTCAAATTCTAATGTTCAAAAATACCGTGGTATTATTGTTTATGTGTTCACCTTTGCTAAACATACTTATAGATAACTTCCAAATATCTGTGACCTTGAAAATACAAGTTTAGCACTTTTTGTCTATTAATATTTTGAATGCACTTAAGTGTTATTGTTTGCCCAAGACTACGAACGCCAAGCACATTCGAAAACACATGTTTTCATGTACATGAAAGTAACATGTTTATACTCACCACACTTGTTGAAACTTTTCCAATATACTAACCCCCTCACATGCTTTTAGTTGCATAACATCCGTCAGTCTAAGCGGCCTTAATTTATAAGTATAGTTGAGTTTGATTATAATTAAGATTCCTACTGCACATTCTTTTGCATAGGCCGTGAATAATTGCTTGTGTTTGTACAAAAACAAAAATAATTTCTTAAAAAAGAGAGAGACTTGTTCATTACTTGCGTAAAAAAATTGATATCCAAAAAAAAGAAAAAAAAACAGTGGAATAGTATCAAAAAAATGTATTGAAATGGAAAGAAGCAAAAGTACATAATTTATCTCAAGGCAATCTTGAGGAGTCCATCAATAATGTTATTTCGTCGTACCAGCAGCATGTTATGAAAAGTAAAGCTTCAAATATCATTAATTATTTACAAAAGTTAGGTGAATTAAAGACTAGACCTTTTTCCTTCTGATAAATATAATGTGTATGTTTATAAATGCAACTATTATACACCCGCTACGGTGGCCACATTGTCTAAATTGTCATTCTCTCAGTAGACTAGACAGTGGTTGTTGGGGAGATTGGATTCGATTACCAGTCAGATATACTGAGGGTTGCTATTCCTAAATGATTTCCCACTCTCCCTCCATGAAAATTTTGGTAGATTTTCTTTAAAATTTTACCTTTTTAGAACACATTTTGTAGGGTGGTATAGTCAAATTGTAGTTATTCTAGTTATTTTTTATTATATTTATCTAATGGAGTAGAAATGAGGAAGGTAGAGTATTAGAGGTAATCTACCCTCATTAACATGGAGAGAGAGTATAAAACCATTTAGGAAAAGCCACTCTGAGTACACCCACAGGTATTTGAAACCCAGTCTCTGCTTCAATGGCCATATAGTTTTTTTGGAGAGTGAAGCCAGGATCCAGAATCGATGTTGTAACAAAACATGAGTCTAGGAATTTATAAGTTAACTAAAGTAAAATTGAAGATTAGTCAAAAATATAATTAAGAAAAGTTGAATGCCTAGAATTGTTTAAATAGCTCTCTGGGATGATAATATGACTATCAAAAAAGTGCACAACATTAAGAAAGATGTCTTCCCCCAGCGTCAAGCATCGTATGTGGGCACTTTAACATGATCATGTAGCGCCTCTACAGAAAGGGCCATCCTAGTCAGAACACAGTATTGCGTCTGGCACTTACTCAGGTCACAAACCTGATATCTATAACATAAAATGAAGCTGAGAAATTAGTGCTCGATGTCTTTATGTCTGTATACATAATAACACACTATGAAATCATTTAAAATCAAGATTTAAAATTGATTTTAAGAAGTATTAAATCTGAATCCCTCCTTTAGTATCACAAAACTTCTCCGTCAAAAAATTACATTCATTTTTGGTGAGAAAAGTTACATAACATAAGTGGGGGTGAGGAGGGGGGTCTAGGCTAAATATCTACATGGCGTTACATTGGGGAGGGGGGCTTAAAAGGTCAGAAAAAAGCGTTACGTAGTTTATGGACGGCCCCTTATGACTGCCCAACGTTTCACTATCACAGTTGGACATGTGACAATACACGTTAACTTATCTCTTTGGGGTAGGGAGTACTTGGATTTCGAGCTGAGCTCATCAATAAAGCTTGGGATCGAGATTGAAAGTTTTGTAGGCTCGTCATTTTCGACCTTCCTCTTGATATAAATACAAATCAATGTTTAAAATGCAATGGTAAGTACAAGCTATTAAATATATATAACATTGACAGTTTCACTTATAAATCATTCAGTAACATCATCATCAACTGTTTCCAGCCTGTGGGCAGGTCAGTTTAGTATAATGCCTCCATATTCCACTATTCTTCCACCAACCTTCTTCCTTTCATTTCTTACCTTCTTCTCCTCTCACTTGAACACTTTCTGTTATCTGCTCCTCCCATCTCTTCCTTGGCCTACTTTGTGGGTTTTTTCCTACATACCATATTTACCTGAATATAAGACGACTCAAAAATAAGATTATGCCTATTTTGAGAACTTGAAATTAGGGGGAAAACTTTTTATTAATTTTTTAGAGTAGTCAATATTTAGTCACCAACAATAAAAATTAAAATAATACTATCACATCAATATTATTCATAAACTGTACATTGATTAAATTTTCATTACTGCAATGCATATTTTATTCCGGGTAACATCATTATCACATGGACGAATCAATTATTATAATGGTACTATAAAATATTGTGTTTTAATATAAAAACTAGTTTAAAACACAACAAAAAACTTTGTCAATCATCATCCCATCACTTGTTTCGTCATCATCACCTTCAATTGTTTTGTCATCATCACTTGATTCACGTCCATCATCCTCATTCGAACTCAGATAGTCTTCTGTTCAAAGTCTTGGAAAGAATACATTTTAGAACACACAACTCCTCATAATATACCAAGCATCACCATGCTAATTTATCGACAACTAGTGAAGTCGTGAAGTTGTTAAAAGTATTGCTGTAGTACTTCATAGCAATATATCGATAGTAACTATTCTATATATTACTTTTTCAAGTTTTTAGTATAGTTATTGAGCTATGAAAGTGACCAACATGTACGTCCTTAATACAATACATCATAATTTCTGTAAACAACAAACATAGAATATTTAACTATGTGAATATCCTCTAAAATGAAAAAAATGCTGGTGTGTGTTTGAATTTAAACAAGTACATGCCTTTACTTTGTAAAATAAACATATACCGGCATATCAGTAATACAACATAAAAATGTTGACCTTACACCAACATTTTTCTTTATACGCGAATATAAGATGACCTCCGACTTTTCGAGGTCAAAACCTGAAAATAAACCTCGTCTTATATTCGGGTGAATACGGTACTTAATTTCTAACATTTTAATTGGCATCCTTTCTTTTTCCATTCTTATTACATGCCCATATCATCTTACTCTTGCTTCCTCTACTATCTCATGTACTCTATGTACTCCTACTCTTTCTTGGATAACTTCATTCCTAATCCTGTTTCTCCTCGTGACAGTTAACAAACATGCTCCTCACAAACTTCATTCTTATGGTCTCCAGTTTCTTAGTCATATTTGACATATGTGACAATGGGTACCAAGTACGCCCTGTATAGGACTTCTTTAGAGTTCAAGGAGACCTCCCTTCTCCATAGTAGTTTTTTTACGAACCTACTGAACAACTCTCCCTGCTGTCCTATTCTCATTAAATCCCTTTTACTTCTACAATTCTCCTCAATCATGATTCCAAGATGTTTTATTTTCTCTACTTTTTTCAGTTCTACTCCATCCAACTTTATTTATTAGGCCTTACATCTTCTTTGTCATTACCATCACTTCACACTTTTCCATGCTAAATTTCATTCCACTCTCTTTCACTTCCTCATTCCATTCTTGTAGTTGCTCTTGTACTTCCTCTTCATTATCCCCCCATACTATCAAGTCATCAGCAAATATCATGGCTTTCATTCTTTCCTCGCTGAGTTTTCCTGCCACTTTGTTCATGACCATTCTCTTTACCTTTTTAAATAGTAATGGTGAAAGGCCACTCCCCTGCTTCACTCCATTTTTTATTTGGAACCACTCTGTCCTCCCACTTACAGTTTTAACACAACTCCTATTAACCTCCTACATGCTATTCACTCTCATTACAACTCCTCTTTCTCCTTCAGCCTTCTCCATTGCTTTCCAAACTTTATTTCTATCCATGCTATCATATTCCTTCTCCTCATCCATAAATACCACTATCAAGTCTTTCCCATATTCATACCTTCGTCCCGTCAGCTGCTGTATGGAAAAGATTAAGTCTATTATAGACCTCTTTTCCCTAAATACACGCTGTTCATCTCGCCATCTTCTTTTCATCTTATTTCTTATTCCCTTTTCCATTATATTATCATGTATTTTTGTCCAGTGGCACATCAACGTTACCCGCCTGTAATTTTTACACATCTTCCTTTCCCCTTTCTTGAAAATTGGTATTATAACACCCTTTTTCCAGTCTTTCGGTATCTTGTCCTCCTTCCAAACCACTATTAGCACCATGTATAACCATTGTATAACTACTTCACCTGCTGCCCTTATCATTATTTCCACATTCAGTTCATCCACGGGCGATGCTTTTCATTATTTCATACCCTTTAATGCTTCCACCACCTCTTTACATGTGGGACCTCTTTGCCACTTTTCTGCTATTTCTTCTTGCTCCTCTATTTTACTCTTATTCCCTTCCTCCTCTGGGTTGAACATTTTCTCAAAATATTTCACATATATAGTACCTTTCCCACCTCTCATGTCTTCAGCGTTCTTCCTTTTTCATCTATCATTCTATCTTTTTGTCTTTTCTCTCTCCTCCTGTTTCTTACTTGGCTATATAACACCTTCTTACTTCCTTCTATGTCTCGTTCCAGCATTTCCGTTCATTTTCGCATCTAATCCTTTCTGGTTTCCTATACAACTTGCTTTGCTCTTTTATTTTTCTGTTTCCTATTCCTATTCTTAATACTCCTTCTGAATGTTTCATTAGTTTCTTCTACTGCTTACTTCACCCTTTGTTCCACCAGGGAGTCTCCTTCCACTTCCTTGTAACTTAACGAATTGTTAACATTGACATCATATTTCACATTAATAATCTGATAGAGCTTTAAAACTACTTTCGAGAACTAATTCAATATTTTCGTCCATTCTGAATTATTCTAGATTGAGGTTGCATTGCCTTGACAAGGCAATGAAAATAAAAGTAGCTGAATAGATCACTTAATATATGAGTAATTATTATTATTTGTACTATCTTTATATGGCCCCTTTCTAAAATTATAGTTTCAATTCAATTAAAAATTTAGCATTGAGAATATATATTGATGGTTTTTAAACTAACATTATTTAAAACTTTTATTAATATTATATGATATCTAGATGGAGTAAATCCTCACTAACAACATACATTATAGCTTTGGCTATTTTATTCTTGTATTAATATGTTCAGATACAAAATTAGCATTAGTTACTATTAAGTCATAGAAAAATGTTGATTAGCCTGTCTAAAATTAGTGTTGATTAATATTGCAATACATATTTTACCAAACTTACCATATTTAAAAAATAAACTATTATTTCACACTGTGTACTAAGGTTATTTGGAATAGAGCACTAGGCCAAATCATGGTTTAAATTAGGAGGGATAGCCAGTACACTTACCTAGGTGATACTGGAGTAGAATTTGTTTAGATAGAACACTAGAAACCCTCAAGCACATTTTTAAGGACAAGCTTTCACTGTCGCAGACATCTCCATCAGGTCAAGAGAGTAGACTGATGCTCTTGTTTGAACTGCAAGGTTGACTGTCCACAGACTGTTTTCAGTTATGATATCACTGTTTAGACGGCAGAACTATGAATAAATAGACAGATAGAAAAACTATAAATTGTGTTATATATTGTATTATTATTGTGACATTGAATGTAAGAATAAGTGTGCTGGTAGGAAGGAGAGTAATTACCTAAGGTTGAAGTTAGGGGCTTGTCTGGATTTGATGATATATTGATGGGCCAGCTCCCATATCCTTAGTTGTGAAGACTTGTATATTTCTTTGTTCAGGGATTTGACCTCCTTGGTTGTGTAACAGTGATTATTTATGGCCAGATTATGGGTTTTGGCATGTGATGCTAAGGGCTTATCTTATTTTCATTTTTGTGCATTCAATTACCATTCATTCTCCTTAATAGTGTTTCTGTTGTGAGACCAATGTATTGTGCTTGGCACTGGTTGCATTCCAGTTGTTAGATGAGGTTTTCAGAATCACAAGTATGGTAGCCTTTCATGGGATGATTTATTTTAGTCATTTTGCTGAAGAAAAACAAACTGAGTGCACAAACAGAGAGAATCCATACAAAGCAATTACTCCCGAAAATTAATCATTGTATAAGTGAAACAAAATAATAAACACTGTTACATAAACTTAATAGAAAAAGAACATCACATTTCAACAAATATCATACTATATGATGATGACTGTGTTTATCTATTTCTCACCGATGCAGCACCCTACCTGATAAAAGCAGAAAAGGAATTAAAAATTGTGTACACAAATATGTTTCATTTAACATGTTTGGCACATGGTGTACACCGTTTTGCACCATTTTGCAAAAACTTTGTGATCATAATACCTTGAAGTGAATTGAATTGAATTATATTTGGAAGAAGGTATAGTAGAGGTGGAAAGAAACATATAAAAGGAATGAACACAAAAAAATGGCTTGTACAATGAAAAGAAAAACACAGTTCACACTTTACATTTCTGCCATTGGATAAAGAGGCATTGGCTGCTTCTTTAAGAAAATTAATTGTCATTGCCCAATTAATTCCTTGACCTATGTTTCATTCTAAGCGAAAAGAGGTTTTCCTTGGAGTGAATTGAGTAATTTAAAATTTAAGATCTTTTTGAATGCACCAAATCGAGTGGCGTTTAAACAAGGAGCACCTTGATTATCATTGCCACCAAACGTATTTTAATCATGTGAAGAACTTGAATAGTTGGAGAAATGTGCTATACAGACAAATATAATAGATAATTGCAATGCTCAGTGAGGAAGACATCAATTCCATAAATAAAAAAAAAGCATTTTTACAAAGCAATGTTTAGGAAGACTTTATTTGAATCAAAGCCACCTTTTCTTGTCCAAGCCAAACAATTTAAAAACTTGAAACATAAAATGCGCCCCTGGTAGCAAATATTCTAAGCTTGTTAGAGTTTTTGATAAGCTAAAAGACTCTCCTGTGGAACATACAATGGATGCAGTAGTCCTGACTACAATGAATTAAAACAGTTCAGTGATAATTTGAATGTCAATTTACAGTTAGAGCCCAACAAATAAGAATTTTTTACTGTCAGATATTTCTCATATTAAATATGTTCCTATAACCTCAAATGGTGTGGAGTGTAGTTTTTATCAATTATAAAAGGTTTTGGAGGATAACAGCCAATATTTTAACTATAAACATTTAATATATGGGTTGTTGTCCATTGTAATGGTGGAATTTAATGTCAAACTATGCAAGCTCTCACTAACAAAGGTATGTTTATATGACTTACATAAATTAAATTATATTTTTATAGAAGTGTGCGAAGTCCACTTTTTCAATTTGAAGCAAAGTGGAATTGAATGATATGAGATATTCCTGAAACCGAATCATAGTTTGAATATTTAATTAAACCTTGCATACGAGGTGTGGCTACTAAATAACCAGACTCATTTTTTTGCCACTTACCTGAGGTCTCAGCAACAACCAGCAGGGTCAGATATTGATCTATGTTATTTTCTCCCTTTACCTTCCAAATTTCAAAGTCATGTGACCGACAATTCAGCCGTAGCCTTAGTTCGAAGTGGACCGTGTACCTGAGCTCCGTCGGAATTATGTTGAGTGTAAAAGGTGAGCAGCGTGCAAACATAAAGTTTCCTGTAAAACTTGTAAAATCCGCTACAGAAACATACAATTGGTTAAGGGAAGTTTATGGTGATCAGTGTTTATCTCATACTCAAGTGTTTGATTGGTTTAAAAAATTTAAGTAGGGGAGGAAACAGATCGAAGACTATCCACGCCCTGGCTGTCCTTGCACATCAAAAACAGATGTTAATATTGAAAAAAAAGTGAGTGAAATTGACACCTGAGCATTCGAGAAATTGTTGACTTAATTAATATCAATAAGGAAACTGTTCCACAAATTTTACATGAAAACTTACACATGAAAAAAGTTTGCTCTAAAATGGTGCAAAAAATGCTCACTTCTGAACAAAAGGAAACTTGTAATATTTGTGCTGACATCCTTCATTACATCAAAAATGATCCAAACTTTTTGAAAATGTGAAAACTTGTGATGAGTCGTGATTTTTTCAGTTCGACCCTGAAACTAAGCTCCAATCCATGCATTGGAAGAGTCCCATTTCACCGAGACAAAAGAAAGCACAAATGAGCAAGTCAAAATTCAAAGCAATGATGATAGTTTTTTTTTTTAATATCCGAGGGATTGTTCACATTGGGATTGAGTACCTGAAAGTCAGACTGTTAATCAGGTTTACTATAAGGAGGTTTTGACAACCCTTTGTAAATGCATAAGAAGAAGAAGAAGAAACAACCCTGAAATGTGGAAGAACGGCTCGTGGAGTCTTCATCAGGACTACACGCCAGCACATATCGCTGTCTATCCAGAGGTTTTTGGTGAAGCACAAGATTTTGGTGTTGGAACATCTACCTTACTCACCTGATCTAGCCACGTGTGGACTTTTTTCTGTTCTCGAAGATCGAGTCTGCACTAAAAGGAACCCGTTGATGAGGTGAAGGAAAAAGCAATGAAGCTCATGAACAACCTCTCAGAAAAGGACCTGAAACATTGCTTCCAACAGTGGAAGATTCCTATGGTGAGGTGTAGGGATCGGGAAGGGGACTACATTGAAGGTGATAACATGTCCGTTGAGTAATTTTGTAAATACAATTTTTTAGAGCATTAGTCCGGTTATTTAATAGCCAAACCTTGTTTACTGTATATATAATTTACAAAATGTTATATTTCAAACATAATGACTATATTCATCTTAAAATAATAATAATAATAAACTAAATTAGTATCAAAAAATGTAATTTAATTATTTTAGTTATTTTTTCCATACAAACATTAATGGTATAAATAACAGCATATATTGGAGGAAGGGGGCAAATGTGTGTTTAAATTTATTTTTTTTATTCTTTGTAATTGTCGAATCCAGAATTTTACTTTTGGATTGAATTCGAAGCAAACGGATATTTAAAAAAAAGTCTAAGTTTTTGATTTTCTGTGTAGCTTTCTTTAGTTGGGTAACACTGGTTTTATTATAATATGTTAACTACCTTGTAACAACTGTTTCCAGGTCCAAGCCGAAGCTCTGTCAGAAAGGGAAATCAAACAACTGGCTTAGTGGTTCCATCTCATCTCACCAAAACTCGAAGACTGGACAGACTATGCTGAGTGCATCAGAGCTAAAAGAGGCGTTGCAAGCATTTACTCAGGAAGTTGATCAGAATGAAGATAGTATGGAGGATATCAAAACCTTGCAAAATATCAATAGTGTCACTGTGCTGAACACAAAGGGTGACAAGTATAGGGGTGTTAATACAACTTATTCTAGGTCTAGTGATGCGAAAGAGCAGTGTAATACACTTGGCGAGTGTAAGAATGAACTTGAGATCAATATATCGGGCGTCGAAAGTCAAACACACACTAAGGAGAAACATAAACTGATTGATAAGGTGGGTATGTCAAGAAGTTTAAAAATGGAACTAGAGGCAAACATATCAGGGGAGAGTAGTAATGCTAACGTAAATGAACTACATAAGTTGTTGGATACCCCAAGAAGTTTAAAGAATGAAATTAAGAAAGGCACTCTTTTGGAATGTTTGGATCAATGTGACAGGCAAGTTCAACAAAGAAAAATATCAGACTACTTTAGACCAAAATAGTGTGTAGAAACAAGACTGCGCCATTTAGAAGATACTGATCAATATCAGTGGGCATGCAGACAAAGGCAACAACATTGACTGGTCTGGGAAGTCGGGACTCAATTCTAGGCTGGGTAATTGACATTTTAGAAAATATTCTAAAGTAATTTAGAGTAAACTGAGCATGGTTTTCCTAATTGGTTCTTCACACTACTATGACTTATATTTTATACTGATTTTACTATGAAGTCGGGAATATTTGAAGTTCTAACCTTTTTTTTTTATTGCCACATCTTACTACCTGTTTAAGTTATACAATATATGATAATTACTATAGTGGAATAGGGATGAGGAAGGAAGCAGTTTAGAGGTAATATACCCCCATTTGTATGGAAGGAAAGTGGGAAACCATTTAGGAAATAACCAGTCTAACACAAGAGTGACACCTTAGACTATTAAATCACTGAAGCAGTTTTTAAGCTTTTGAATAAATGATTGGCAGATGTATGGTCAAGTGTTATGGTACATGGGGTAGTTGAGGAAACATGAATGAGATGATATGGTCATGTAATGAGGATTGAAGGGGATAGGATTCTAAGTAAATGATTGGATATCACGGCTGCAAGAGTACTCTGATTATGAGTTTCAAGCCGAGCTTATTATTTAAGCTCGAGATCAAAAGTTTTGTAAACTCGTCATTTTCAAGCTTCCACTTGATGTACATACAAATCAATTTTTAAAATACAAAGGTAAGTATAGTCTATTTAATTTAGATGATATCGGCAGTTTCACCTATAAATGATTTGATAGCTTAATAAATTGTTAAAATTAATATCAAATTTCACATTAATAATACTTAGTACCAGTAAACTTATTCAATATTGTCGTCCACTTTGAATTTTCCTTGATTGAAGTTGTATTGCCATGACAAAGCAATGGAAATAAAATATCTTAATTGATTAATAATTATTTTTACTATATTTACTTGGTCCTTCTCTAAAATAATAGTTTCAGTTATTTTAAAATTTTAACATTGAGTAAAGATTGTTGAATGTTTTTGAACTACAAAACTAGCAAAGCTTTATTACTATTTAGTAATAGAATCATGTTGGTTAACCTTTGTTGATCAACATCAATAAATATTTTACCAAACTTAACACATTTAAATATAAAAAGTATTCACCATTTCAAATGGTTTTCTAAAAATATTATTTTACCATTTTAATTTTCATTATTAAGTTTTATTATCAACTTTTTACAAGCATTAAAAGTTGAATTGAAATAAATTTCACAATAAGATAATTTCTAGCAAGAGCCCATACAATGTGCCTGCACATGTACACATAGGAATGAAATTGGAACAGAAGACATAATCATGTGTTTATTATTACACTAAGGAGTAATAAACAAAATATGAAGAATTTAAAATTTCTAACTGTAATTCTTACATTTTATTATAAGGTAAATAAAGTTACGAAAGCATATTTGGGGAAAATTTATTTCATTAAAACATCAATTTAATAATCTCTTTTTTTTTATAATTGTCAGTATTACACTGACACTAAAATGTCTTTAAAGATGAGTGCTATAACCATTTAATTAGTTTTTTTCTATTACATGTTTAATTAAAAGCCAATATTTTAGGTTTTTTTTAAAACTTTTTTCAAAAGTATTTACTATTTATAAAAATTAGTGTCATTATTATTTCAAGAACATAGTGTGTGGTTTTTATTTATTTTTTTAAATCTCAAATTTTAAAGATGTGATATTTATATTTTATGTTTGTTTTTACTGGTGACATTTTAAATATACTATTCTACTTTTAAAATAAATAAATATATACTCTCTTTGACATTTTAGAATTGTGAATTACTCAAACTTGAGACCTTTTAGAAATATTCATCTCGAGTTTGACTCGAATAAAAAGACCAAACTCTCAGACTGTAATGTGCTAATTGCCCGCTAGCACGTACAGTAAAGTACCTTATATATATTTGTGTTGCCCCCCCCCCCCCCCTACCCCCCTGCGTCATCTCCTAACTTATTCTTTTCTATGATGGTTCAAGCTGAGCTTCTGATTGAATCTATACTGGTAATTTTCCTCATGTAGTTTAATCTTGTTTGGATTCTCAACCAAGGACACTTTTGTCTTGGAAAATGTAAGACTTGCAAAATTCTCTTTCACCTGTCTGTTCAAAATGTATTGTTTCGTCGTGAAGATTTATAAATATATTTAAAAATATATATATATATATAATCATGGATAATACTAAATTAAAATTAGTTTCTTCTTTTGAATCTTTGAATCCTTTTCTTCAAACACTAAGATATTTAATCTTCAGAATATGGATTCTGACTGATTTAATACTTGAACCTTTATCTCTAAAGTTTTCTTTCAGAATGACTTTGAATATTAATTGTCAAAACTTCGAATATTAGTATTGCGTTTAACCTCTTGTAAATATTCCAACATTTAATTTTCTGAGACTTTACAGGTTAGTGGTATATTATAATGATTTCATAAAAAAATAATATCGACATGTTTACTGTTTTTAAGGACTATATACTAAAGGATTGAAGACTATGTGACAACGTATGATTTTAAATGTTGGAAAAGAAACTATGTTGGTCCTAATGGCATAATTGAATCGATATCAAAGAAACTTAGTTCAAATAAATTGTTCCTTGTTCGTCAATAGGTTATACTTATTTAATACATTATTTACAATATTTAAATCTGAAAGTTTATTAGTCCCTCTGCACTAACTTGAATTCCTGGTTAAATGGGATGGATTTGTATTCTTAATCATATAGTAGGTAATTTGGGTTGTTGACGCAAACTTCTCTTTATTGCGTTACTCGTTAAATAAACCAAACCAAAGGTTTTTATTAGTTACACATTGACAATATTTTATATATTGCCTATACAGGGAGTCTACTATAGGAGCACGCAATTACAAAAATGTCCACTTCAACTTGTTCACTCCCCCCCCCCCCTCCCATTGTTACTTAATAATGGGCGCCCCCCCCACCCCCTCCCCCAACAAATCGCACGGCCCTGTGCGGCTGAACCAAATGCACATTTCTAAGGGCGACCCTGCCACTGTTTTTGGTTACAGTATATACCTTTAAAACCAGCCAAGTATGGCATAAGAATATTATCAAGATGTTTTATAGCACAAATTTGGAAGTACAATTGAAATGAATGGTACAAGCGCACAAACTTTCTCATATTGTTTATTATGACTTTGAAGATAATTTAAAAAAAATTGGTTTTGGATAATTTACTCTTAATTATGTTTTCCTCATAGAAATAAACGAAACATCTTGTTAACCACAATAATCAATTATATATATTTTTTTAACTAAATTGTTCAAATATATTTAACAAAATTTAAATTTTCAAAAATAAATTATTTGTCAGCTACCTTAAAAATATTTGTTACCTGTAAAAATAAAAACGTATTCTTATTTATGATGAAAATCATTCTCAGATTCTCCATTTTTATTGAATTCAATTTTGAGGGCCAATTTCCAAAAAATTCTAGTTTATAATCTATTGTTGTAAGTAAACTACCCTTAAATTAATTTACTTTAGATATATAAATATGTCTTATTATTGATTATGTAAAATAGTCCCCCGACACCAATTTCGAACCAAATCAATAAATCAATTTTACTTAAATATTCAAATAAAAAACCAGTATTAAACTCCCATAATTCAAATTGTGACCTCTAAAACAAGTATACAGATGTTTGGGGTCATGTTAATGTCAAACACTTTCCAGATAAATATTTTGGGCAAAATGCTTGGAGCTATTTACAAAATAATTTGAATTTTAAAAAAATCACTCATCATCAATACACTTTATCAATTTTAGCTGAACCTAATTAAAGAGTGTTATTTGCATGTCAATCACTCCTCAGATACCCATTTCGAATCAAACTGTTAAGGCAATTTTTTTATATATTTCCAGTTTTTGAAAGAAAAAATCATCAGTAAACTAACCATAAATGAGTTTTATATATATATATATATATATATATATAAAATATATATATAATAATAAAATATTTAAGGTTTTTGAAAAAATCGGTCGTCAGTTAACTAACCTTAAATTATTTTTTGCCCCAAAAAAACAGTATACATTGTTAATTATTGTGACCTACCCCCAACATTATCTCACACAAATAACACACAGAGGTAAGCACAAGAGAGTTATAAATTTATTTCCAGAATAACATGATACAGCTCAATGAGGAAGAGGCACATAAGAGTTATAGCGTTAAGCAAGGACATAAGCCAGATGGGTAACAAGACACAAGGATTACCGCCAAGGCCAGATGGGCACTAAAATAATAACAAACAACAGGCTGTTCCTTATCCTTAGATGTCCCAAAATGGCTCATCAGAAAATGGCAATAAAAATCTAATAAATTGGTCTCCTCTTACACTATAATAAATGTCTTTCAACATCATAGGCAGAGAGCCAACACCTGCCCAAAATCCAAAACATTTGGTGAGTTAAGAGCTCAAGTACCTAACCTAAACAACGATGGGGTCATTAATATAATACTTGACAAATATAAAGTTCAAAGTCAAGTAAGAATACCTACATGATTTAATAACAAATGGAGCGCCCTCTGTGGATATAAGTACTGGGTGACCCACGGCCCCACATTTAATAACCATATAAATATAGACACAAGCAAAGAAACAACAATAAACTATCCTAACTTTAACATCCAACAAAGTGTCCGTACAAGGATTAATCTCTCCGCCGGCTCATGGCCCCACATTTAACTAACCTTGAAAGGAAAACAAGGCTGTAAATACAAACTATCCCTACCCTTCTAAATAGGTCCTGATGGCAAAAAATAAAGTTAACATAACATAGCTTTCCCAGGTTATACCAAATCACAAAACTTTCTGTGATGCAGAAATTAAAGTTACACAAAATATTAATGGAGACAAAAGTTTTCCCCAGGTCAACGTTGCCTTATGAACAAGGACCCAAAATATATGATCGTAGCAATAAAATAATTAATCAATATTATATATATATATATATAATAATTCTGAAGTACGAGACATTGAATTTTGAAAGATGTTTTAAAGCCAAAGTGAATTTAGAAAATAGTGACGAGCCTACATGATAGTTAGACTATTTACCTTGTAAGCCCAGAGTGTAATGTGTAACTCTACTCTGGACTCCGACCATTATATACCCTACGGTAATTATGTGTTCTCAGTGCGCGGAGTAAAGGGGGGGGGGGTTTCGAGAACACACTCTAGAGCCTACGAGCATTGGTCACAAGCACAAATACAGTCCATAGAAGTTTTAGAATGCGCCTGGCAGCTCGCGCTCAACGTCGTCTGCTTTGTTTTTTGTTCACTATGGAAGAAGGGAAGGTGGGGGGCTCCCCCAACACGGCCAGCAGCAAGCCTCGAACTCTGGCTCAGTTGAATGTGGATTTTGTAGTGGAGTGCATTTTGGGTGTATTGTAGACGAGTCGAACGAGTCAACTGGGGCTGGCTTAAAACTAGCTAATTCTCGCATAGAAAATAAACTTAATCTAATTGTAGCTCTTTGGAAAAACAAGAGAGAATTAACAGCAAAAATTTTACCAAACAGTAGCAAGGTACCTAAAATATCACTTCATTCTTTTCAGGAAGACAAAGCCCTAGTTTTATACACACCTTAAAACCCTAATCCATTATTTTAACATAAACACTACATGACTATGAGGAAATTGAATAAGACACACATAATATATAAATAATTTTTTAGTCTACAACAGAACCAAAGGAGGTGTAGACAATATGGACACTGTGTGCCATAATCTAATGTGACAAGAATAACAAGAAGATTGCCACTCGGATTATTCCTTGCAATATTGAATGTAACCGGACTGAATTCTCAAAGGATATATTCTTATGTAAAACCAAATAGTGCCCCAAACCCGCGACAAATATTTCTCAAAACATTATAGAGTGTGGAAGGAACACGTTTTGTCCTGGTCAAAAAAGTTATCACTACCCATAGATATAAAAGCCAAAGTAAATTTCAAAAATCAACAAAGAGATTAATTTGAGTCCTTCCCCTGAAAGTTTAACATCTGTACCACCTAAAAAATACTTCAGGAAATTTGCTTCACATTTTGAAGATAACAAAATTCTTCAACTACGATAAAATTAAATGAAACACATGTGGACAATTTACCTGGAAAAACCATTAAAGCATTAGAATTATATGTGTGGAATGTGTTCAATCCAATAACAGCTTCGCTTAAAATAGCAACTCTGATCAGTAGCATACGCAGGATTGTGGGTTTGGGTCCCCCACAACCAGCGGAGGCAATTTTTTTTTTTAACATTATACATACCTAGGAGCTTTATTGTTATTTGTAAACTTGATCATTTATATTTTATTATTATTATAAACATTATAATATAACAAAATAATAAATGCATAGATAAATAGGCCTAAATTAAAGTTGGCTTAACCGTCACCTAGGCCTACTATCACAAAAATAACTGATTATTTATAATAGGTAAATATCTTGCTACTGTGCAACTCCTCGATGAAACCATGTGGGAAACTGGGATATTTGGAACCTGCCACAATCTTCAGGACTTAGGGCACTTCTTAAGACTGAAAGAACATGTTTTAGGACTACTAGGGAGGATCAACACAGGGATGTGTGGCACTTGATATTTTCTTTGCTCACAATGTTTAACTGGTCATATCCACACTCTCCATTTTATTTTCTCTTTGGATCTGCTTAGATCTCAAACTCCCCAAACTACGATAGGGAGGAAGCTCAAGCCCCTCAGGCCCCTCTTGTAGGTACGCTACTGACTTTGATCGATGGTTGTTCAAACATATATAAATAAAATAGATAAAATTTAAGCAATCTGTAAAAAATAATGTCTCAATTTTAAGATGATTTTATTATTGTTAGTATTTTGTATTTGGAAGAATAAAAACATAATTTCAATTTTTTTATTATTTTTATTTTATTTTTTTTTTTATTTTAAATTTTGAAATAATACACACATGTTTACAAAAAAAAACTTTTTTGTTGCCTCTTTTTACCTTCTATGTTGAAAACTAAAGAAGATAAAGATGAAATACAACAAGAAAAATAAATTATTAAATTATGCTAAGGAGTAAAATCAATTTAAAATGGGTGTGTTTTACAAAGTGCGTGTGACGCTCATGCTATGCTAGTGAGTGCAACCGCTTGAAGGTAAAGAGGAAATGTCCAAAGAAAATGTTTCAATTATATTTAAACTAATATTTTATATGCCAGATGCAGTTTGTCAAGAAAAAATATTTTTGTTATTATATACTTTGTCTTCAACATTATTTTGTACATAGGTAGTTTATCTTTGTAGCTATTGTGACTATATCAATAGAGGTAGGATTCTTTGTTTGATAAAGTCCATTCTCCTCACAGCCCAAAAATAATCTGGATGTTCAATGGGGCCTATACATAGAATTGCGAAGAAAATATAATTGGAAAAGTCACAAAATGTTATCACATAGATTGGTTAATGTCCAAGAAAATGTTTCAATTATATTTAAACTAATATTTTATATGCCAGATGCAGTTTGTCAAGAAAAATATTTTTGTTATTATTAGCACCGCGTCTTACTACCCATTCGGGTTATACGCACTTACGCTAGTGTGTAATGGTAGGGAGAGTGATTGTGAGATGAAATGAAGGACCTACAGTTTAACGTGGAATCCGAACCACGGTGGAGGCCTGGCATTCCCCACATTCACAAGATGTCTTGTCAGAGGTGAAGGAAGGGTTTGGTAATCAAATAAATCTTTGCCGGGACCGAGGATTGAACCCCGGCCGCCAGCATAGAAGTCTGACACCTTATCCCTAGACCACCAGGTCACCTATTTTTGTTATTAATATACTTTGTCTTCAACATTATTTTGTACATAGGTAGTTTATCTTTGTAGCTTATTGTGACTATATCAATAGAGGTAGGATTCTTTGTTTGATAAAGTCCATTCTCCTCACAGCCCAAAAATAATCTGGATGTTCAATGGGGCCTATACATAGAATTGCGAAGAAAATATAATTGCAAAAAGTCACAAAATGTTATCACATAGATTGGTTTTAATAATAACTACATGTATTTATATTTCAATGTATTAATTATCTTGTTTCATAGAACAATAAAAATGGTTTCTTAGAAAATGTTTCAAATGTTATTCTATTACTAGGCAAATTATTAATTTGTATGTAGAAAATAAACTTATTGATTTTTAATTATCGCAGAATATATGTAGTACTAAGAAACGTTTTGCGCCATTACTAGAGAGTTGGGATTTTGAGGATGTGCCAATGAACTAGTTAGTCTTCAATTTATAATTATTGTCATGTCTCACAATTGTCTCAACCTGATATTTGTTATTCTGGTAAAAGTGAATTTCCATCTTTTTGCAGGTATATGTTGAACCTTTATTTTTAAATACTATTGACAAAGGTTATTTTTTAATATTTATACTCTAGTAAACGAAAGACTGCACACGCAAAGAGACTACCTACATACTCCTCAGTTACTATAATATAATAATAAGCACTATGTTAGCCAAGTTCAAATTTGTACCAATATATTTTTATATCTATTACAAATTACAGTTAAGAATAATTCAATAAACAGATTGCCAGACTTTCAGAAAACCATGAAAAAACTGATTATTTTTTTTATCTGGAGATAAACAGGAAAAAACAGTGAATTTTATTAAACCAAAAACTACTGAAATATTTGTGCATTTAACTAAAAGCTTTAAATAGTAAGCTTGTTTGTGGAAAAAAAGTCAACTCATGAACTCAGTACACTTATTTGGAAACATGTTTTATCCCTTACTTAACTACTGACAAGATTTGAGGTGTGCAATGTGATTTCATGTCAGAGGCTGCATGGGCCAGGTATTAGCATTGCAACAAAGGATTGAGAAATAAATGGCAGTCGGAAAGAAAGTTTATTGTGCATTCGTTGATCTGGAGAAATCATACTCCGGTGGATATGAGTGTGTGATAGGATTGGAGGAATGGTTTAACATCGAACAGGTAGTTAGTGTTATGCTTCTATGGTAGTATAATGTTTTCATGGGTAATTGTATAAAAGATGCTTGTTAGGACGCAGTTGGTGCACAAATGAACAATGTGAATGTGAGAGAGGTGCTAAATGTAGATGATGCCATATTAATGGTTTGGAATGAAAGTGTCTTGCATAATGCATTAATTCGTTTGCATGTGGCGTCAAGCAGAATGAATCTTCTTACTCCCCACAATACCTTTCTTCGCGTATACGCTCACTCAACTCTAATAATAATGTCAACACCCGATCACAAGAAAACTCAACTTTATTCATTTTTCTCCATAATTCCAATCATTACTCAAATTATTTCACTGTTTCAGCTCTTCGTTCATGGAATACCTTGACTAACGTTATAAAGAAACTAGAATTGAATGGTTTCAAGCGAAAAATTGCAAATAATCTGCGTGTGGAAGCTCATTCGTTAGATTGAGGAGTGTGAGACATAATCACACGTATGTGTATGTGTATGGGGGAAAAGGGGACGACTTGCGCGTTCTCATATTACATAATCCTTGTGTATTTTAGCTCTAGTTTTTTGTGTGTGTTATATATATATATATATATATATAGTATTTTTTTAACTTCATTTTAATTGTATTGGTTAAGTGTAAGAAAAGGCTGTAGCCTTAACTTCGCCATTAAAGTCGATTATTATTATTATTATAAATATCTCCAAGATTAAGGTGCTAGTTTTTGATTTGGATGGATCAGGAAATGATTGTCAACTTAGTATAAATGGAAAACTGTTAGAAAAAGTCAATGATTTTGAGTATCTGGGTAGAATGTTCTGTAAAAATGAAAGGATAGATGGTGAAATTGACAAATGGGCGAATGCATCTAAGAAAGCAGTTGGTTGTATACTGCCACCTTAAATCGAAAAAAAGAGGAACGTGAATGCAAGTGTGAAGGAGTTTACCAAATCTATTCAAAGAGCAATGAGGTCAGCTATCCCGCTATATAAGGAGAGCCTGAGTATCGGAAATAAACCATGGAACGAGAGGTTGAGCAGGCTTAGAAGGAATACGAGAGCGGCACCCAGGAGGTATCAGAGATGCAATGATCCTGCGGGTTGTGCCTTACTCCTCAATAGTTACAGAGGGAAAAAGTACGAGTATGAATCTACCCTGTTGTCAGTGAAGAGGTATAGCTGGTAGCAAAATGTTCCAGAAGAGCTTAGGAACAATGCATGGGTCAGAACCTTTAAAAATGACAAGGAAGATAAGATCCCCATCTATGATATCGACACTGAGGAAGCCGGCTGGAGACATGGCCTTGTGCTGAGAATAGTCTGCGAGGTTACTGCTGGATACCTTGCTTCCGGATGAAAATGTGGACCCGGGCGATGATGACGAGGACCAAATAATGGCTAGACAGGACATGATGAAGGAATACGATAATAGAGAGGTGACTGATCTAGTAACCAAGGTTTAGATTATTAAGGCAATAAATGAAATGAAAAGTAAGAAGGCTCCTGAACCTGATGGACCATGGTTGAGCTCCTTCAGAAAATAAGTGACCAGCTAGTGCCCTTCCAAGCGCGGGTGACGAACGAGTGCATGGCCCAAGGTCGTGTACCAAACATATTGAAGCAGAGTGAGGCGGTGATTCTTAGCAAAGGCAAGGATAAGTATCCGCAGCTCCCTAAGTCGTACAGACAGATTTTTCTCTTGAATGTATGTGGAAAACTACAATATAAGATCCTTTGTAGTAGAATGCAAAAGCATCGAGAAGCTGTGACTATGCATCAGCAGTACGGCTTCAGGAGAGGTAGATCCACAGAAAATGCTATTTGTGAAGCTATGAATCTTATAGATAGGGCTAATGGAAAGTACGTAGTAGGGATATTCGTGGACATATCGGGAGCTTTTGACAACTTATGGTGGCTTCCGTTTTTCAAGTTGCTAAGGAAAATTAACTGCCTGGGGAATTTCTACAGGAGTCTTATGGACTACTGTAAGGAGAGATACTAACCTGAGATGTTCAGGAATATCAATATGCAAAAAGCTTGCAAAAGGGAGTCCCCAGGGATCGGTCTGTGGGCCGATTTTTGGGAATATAGGACTTAAAACTGGATTGATGGAAATTAAGGTGTTCTCTTATACGGTGGGAGTGGTTGCCTTTGCAGATGATTTACTTATAGTGTTTGAAGCTAAATCAAGACGGGAATTATAGGCCAAGAGCAATACAATACTCACTGGTTTGGACTTCTAGTGCAGGAAAGTTAAGCTAAGCTTAGCACCCGCAAAGACAACGTATGTGCCGTTTAGGGGAGCATTCAAGAGATAACCTATGCTAAATATTAATAGACAGACTATTAGACGTAGTTGATGCACCAGATATTTTGGCGTTATGTTAAACGAGAAACGTGGCTTCATGACACACTTGGAGAACATAAGCGGAATAGCTTTGAGGGTCATGAACAAAATCATAAGTACAGGACAGTCGAGGTTTAGGCTGTATATGTTGCTGATAAGTTTATACCACCAGGCGTTGCTAGTTTCCATAGTGGATTATGGGTCTAGCGCATGGGCTCAACAGCTTAGGGACGTAAGAGTCAAAAGGAAGATCAAGAGCCTTCAGAGGAGTGTACTTCTGAGGCTCTCTGGTTCTTATAAGACTGTAGCAACGAATGCGCTGTGCATAGCCCTTGATATCTGGCCACTTGACTTAGAAGTCAGGAAGAGAGTGGCAATGTATTGGTTGAATAAAGGAGATCTGGGAATGGTAGTGGAGATAACCCGGGAGGGTGTGTTGAATGGATAGCAGGTGAAAATTTTATTGATAGATGAGTGGCAGACGGATTGGAAAAACCGCTTAACTGGTAGAAGGACCTGCCAGTCATTCCAAGTGTTGTAGAACGGCTTAAAATTGATTTCCTGCAGCGCTCTCCAGGATTGGTTCATTAAATTACTGGACACGGACCATATGGGGCTGCTCTCTTTGATGAAATTTAACAAATACAAGACTATGTGATTGTGGAAAGGAGGTGACACCGGAGCACGTGGTGCTAGAGTGCATATGTTTGGCTGCAGACAGGGAGATGATACAAGTCTCGTTGCAAGCGGGTGCTATTTACAACATATTGCGCGACGTGGATCGCTGGAGTCTCCTAGACACAATTGCGGACGATGTTTCGAAAAGGGAGAGGAACAAATATGTATTAGACATGAAAAATATGAGATGGAACAGACGGGACAACGAGGCATACGATAGACAAATGAACAGGACTGATGATGATGAGTGACGCTACTGGAAGTATGGATTCGACATCGGACGTAGATGACATGATCCAAAACTGGTACAAATACAATTAGACTTACAAGGCTAAGACGTTGCTGGCTGGCAGGGTAAAGCGGGATGGGGGAACTCCTGATTATCCGGAGCCCAGCTGAGGGAAGGCGTCCTCTGGATTCCAGTAGCGTGAGCTGCTGAAGAACCTGGGAGCACCGGAATACCAGCTTGGAGGTCTATTATTGAAATGATGTCATCTTAAGGCCCCGACACAGACTCCGTTTCCGTAGGTCCATGGTTCATAGTCCACGGTCCGTAAGAAATTGATGCCACAGTATCAGATTGCTCTGGCCACAGAGTTCCCTTATCCGTAAGTCCTTACTCTGTAGAAGTTGCCCAACTTTAACTTTCTACAAACTAGTTTATACGGACTACCAATCACAGCCGAGTTAATATGTGCATGCGCATTGAAATAAAATATCGAATGGCAGTGAGAGGATGCGAGCTATATAAACATATACAAAATTAAAATATGGCTACACTTGGAGCTATTTCAGAAACATTTTTCTAAAAATCTATACACTCCGGGAAGAGTGGCTTCTAGGAAATTTTTTTCTAGAAATACCAAGTTCTCAAAAACATTGGCTTGATTTTGTAGGGTCAACACCCCTATTATTAAAAATATTTAAAATGCTTGTTTTTATTTTCATCCAAAATACTAGTACATCCGTTTTGCATTTTCAGGTTATTGCAACACTTATTTATTTTGAGTTTGATGGTTAAAATTGGGTTATAAATATATTTATTGTGAGTGTAATTAACCTACATTTTAGTATATACTGGGAGTTTTCTCAACAAAGTTATTCTTGGTTTCTTTAATTCTTATATTATGATTGGCTGACTGCTTGACGCTCGCTCCTTGCTGTAGACGATTTTCTTTCGAATTTGTTGATTGGTCGAAGTCTCTAACTATCTAATTGGTTGAAATGGTCAGATGATTACGGATATTGACTCTGTAATTGCGAGTAGAATTTATTATGGACCGGGAACACGGACTACGGACCTACGTATTTGGAGTCTGTGTCAAGGCCTTAAGACGGAAGAACTAACCCTCACTCACATAGTCCGGCCCACTTGGAAACAAGTGTTATTGCTGGGCTGGAGCTGTCGGGCACCTGGTCCGTCAACCAGTCGCTCAGACGGCTGCTTTCAGTTCAGAAGATGCGACTGGGAATAGGATCAGCAGCTGCCGAGAGGGAAAATAACTTGTAAATTAGGTTACGTTAGTTTTTTATTTTTCTTTTTTTTTATTTAAGTAAAGATAGTTTTAGGTTCATACAGGTGATGGTTTAGGTTGGAAGTAGGTGGGGTGAAATATCCGATAAGGCACCTCCCCGTTGGTGGATAGGGAATGCTCACCAGCGCTGGAGCTTTTGCCAACTATACGGACTATAAGATCCAGAGGTCGACAGGACAGTCAGCGGTGTAGAGAACCGGTGTCTTAAAATACCAGAGGTAGACCAACTAGTAGTACAACAACTGTATAGTAGGAATATAAGGACAGTTAGATTAGTGCAAATACATCATTTAATTATTGTTTAAAAATTGGATATTGATAATAGATTATGTAAACAAAAATATATTTAGGTCCCGAACTACTCTCTAGATGTCGGGATAGATGAAAATTAATTAAATAAATATTACAAAGAATGGAGTAGTAACGAAAGAGGCAAAGATGGCAGTATATACATTGTGTTAACGCCAACTTTTTTTTTTATGGATTTGAAGCGTTGATTTGTCAAGATAAACACAAGAGCAAAGTGAATGCGGTTGAAATGAGATTTCTAGAAATGTTTGTGGAAAAACGCATATAGACAGAGTCAGTAATGGATGGGTGCGGACGGAGTGCAGTTTGAAAGGTAATCCAATAGATCAATGTGAAAGAAGCATCTTACGTTGGTTTGGGCATGTTGAGAGGATGAGTGTAGATCGAGCTACGAAGCAAATATATGAGGGTAGATTGTGTGGAGTAAATGGATGGGGTATGCCATGTAAGGTGTCACTAAATGTTGTAGATGAATGTGTGGAAAAGAGAAACCATATAGAGTTTTAAGAATAAAATAGCATGTATGAATTGGTGTATGAATTTTGTGGACGTGAAGGGAGTATCCATGGATAGGGAAGTGTGGAGAAAATTATTGACAATGGATTAAGTACAGAGTTGTTTTTTGAGCTATGTACTCAGTATATTGCCCACTTCGTAAGGGAACGGTGTGACTAGGTATGTATTTATGTATGAATGTAATTTTTCCTTCAAGTTCAAATTATCTTATTTTAAACACCTCGTGTGATAGAGGTGAACTGTTTGTAAACACACTTACTTGTATAGGTGGCTAGTGAAAAAGATAACTATTTAAAGTTTATGCTTTTATTTCTTGTGACCCCTAGGAAAGATGGAATTATTGTGATGCCAACAAAATTAGTAATCAAGATTCTGATAACCTTTTTCGGTGGCCGCAAAGTCTAAGGCGCGAATCTAGCAATAAACTAGACTGCAAATGACGGGGTTAGAATTCTGGTCGCAATGCTGAGAGATGTTTTTTACAAAACAGATTTTCACTCTCTCTCTCCACGCAAATGTGGGTACAATTTATATAAATTCAACCTACCTAATACCTACCCACTATATTAATTAATATGCATATGTACAACCATAATAGGTAGTAAGACCTAGCTCTAAAAAATATATTATAATGATCGATTTTTATGACCCCCTGTACCAAAAAAAGTGATATTTGCAAGCTGTCTGTCTCTCAATCTAGAATCAAAACTTTTTATCAATCTTCCTCAAACTTGGTATCTATAAGTTTCATAGGGTTCCTAAAGGGGTTTATGGAATTTATACAACCCTAAAATTAACAGTAGTTTACTTATGAGCAAAAAGAGAAAATAATGAATTTCTCAAAACCAGCTTGAATGATTTTGATTAGGTTACAATTCATATCTAGACACAGTTTGACATTAAAAATAAACATTTTCCCTGGCTAGATGATTGCATTTTTATTTAGGAAAATAAAATACAGCGAAAATGAACTAACACCAAAAACAAAAAAATTATTGAAAATGTGACGAATTAATGCAGCAATTACATAATTAAAAATTTAGGAGAAAGCTAGTTCCTAACTATTGGCGACCTAAATTATTATTATTATTATTATTATTTAGCACCACATCTTACTACCCGTTCGGGTTATACGCTTAAGTACTAATTACACTAATGGATTAGGAATTGAGAAGGTTGAATTATAAGGAAATGAACCCGCATTTGCGTGGAGGAGAGTGGAAAGCCATTTAGGAAAAACCACCCCAGTTCACCCGACCGAGATTCGAACCTCGATCTCCCCATCCTCAGCAGTCGGGCTCAACATGACAAGCGCGTTAGCCAACTACGCCACAGAGGCGGGTGACCTAACAATTAAAATCAACATTATCTGCTGATGTAGCACGGTGAAATATTCTGCTCGTTTGTGTAAAGTGATGTTTATTTTTTTAATTTTTTTTTATATGTTTCTATAGCAAACAGGGTTTTATTTATTTATGTTCTTTGGTATATTGCTATGCTCTTTATTTCGATTACCGTTTCTGTACAAGAGTATGCTATTTCAATTTACATATCTTATGAGTGATAAGTAAATGTATCCATAATTTCTCTATGGCAATAGGACCTCGAAAGTTAACTGCCGGACTTACAAAAGCACACCACCTATCCCTATCTTGAGCTAGTTCTATCCAGTCCACCTCATTACACAGGTCCTATCTAAAGTTATCCTCTCATCTGAGTTTAGGTCTTGCCAATTGTCTCTTCCCATTGTTTTTTCCAGTAAATACTCTGAATCGTATTTTAAAATCTCCCATTCGTGCTGCATGTTCTGCCCAACGTAATCTTCGAGACTTTATTATCCTAACAATCGCTTGTGATGAATTCAGAGTATGAGATTGGTCATTATGCAACGCCCTCCTATTCCCAGTGGTGCACCATGTTTTCAAACAACCTACATTCCTCGAAAAAGGGCGAGTGTCAACAACTGACTGAGTATCTAATGTGGATGTGTATATTTTTATGTAAAAGAGCGCGAAACTATTCGCAGAGCACCGTATCATTTATCTATACTTATATGTGTAAATGTTATGATATAACATTACAACATGACACAAATAATAGGCTAATGAGGAAGTAAACTTAATAAACATCATGTAATATATATTAACACCACATATTACTATTAGTTCGGGTTATATGCTAATGTACTAATTACGCTTATGGTTTTAGGGGTAAGTAAGGTTATATTTAGAGGAAGTATACCCACATTCAAATGGAGGGAGAGTGGAAAACAATTTCGAGACAAGCACCCTCAATACAGCAGAACGAGATTCGAACCTCGATCTTCCCATCATCAGTAGCTATCCCATCATACCAGTACACTTTTCCTATTGGCTTAAACTGGTCACGTGAACACGCCCCTTGATCTCTGATTGGTTGTTGGTTTTCCCCCTCCCCTCTTCCTGACCCCTCCCCTCCCTCTGAACCCCTTTCCAGACATGCTGGTTCTTGTTCCAAACATGTTGGTACATGTATTTTCTTGTTTTATTTGATTTTATGTTTACGCATTGCTTTTTTATTTGTGCTCATTGGTTATTTATGTCTGGGTAGGGTTGGATTGGGACGTTTGAGTTTTTTTATTTATTTAATGGCGTGCAGTCCACGGTGTCGGGCGTGGCACCGGCACGGAGCACGAAGCTCTCCTGACGGCAGTGTAGCGAAGAGTGTGAGAGATGGTTCCCTCTATCTTGAGACCCTTTTAACATCCCCTCACTACCCCTCCTTAGAGGTATGTGTCGCAACACCCTCCCCACTTCACCCTATGTAGTAATGTGTTTTCCCTGATGACAGTGCCAATTTGGTGGGTCGACCAGACAAGTAAAGGACAAGAATAGATCGTGACCTTGATTGATGTCGCGATGGGTTTTCCCTGATGACTGGCGACAGCTTGGTGGCTTGACAAGACGAGTCGAGACAAGAATAGATCGTGACCTTGAAACCGTGACTATAACAAGACGTCATTGACCCTGTTATTCTCATACCACGTGACGTTGATTGAGGGAGCAAGGGGGTGAATATAAGGGGGGCGCCCACTTGGTCGTCTATTTATAAACGTTTGTAGAGCGGTTCAAGATGGACAAGTTACAGCAGCTGGTAAATATTTTTGACGCCATGCAGACCGTAAAATTGTGTGGTCTAACCGTAGAACAAAAGTACTCGATGGATAAATTAAAAGCGGTCAATACAAAGTTTGGGAGATGCCTAATAGCCTATCTAAATGGCGAGTTTTGTGTATTTTTACACTTTCGATTTGGTACTCAGACAGATGAAGACGTGTGTAAGCTTAGTAACGAAAATCTGGTATTTACCTGCGCTAAGTAAAACCCGGTTCACCAAACATTGTAAACTTTGAACGCATTTAAGAGATGGCATAGAAGAATCAAGAAGTTAATAACAACAACATCGGGCAGCTGGGCAGTTAATACATGTACACCGTATCGCACGGTGGACCCTACAAACAATACAAAACGTTTAGCTCTCGAATACACTCACCATGCGTAGAAATGGCTATATCAATTAAGTGTTTGTGGGTCATACGATTGCGGGGCGTGTATATATGACTGTATAAAATATTCACAGTGTGGCTGTGAGTGATATACATGTAGTTTATAAATTAGTGAACCAAGACAGAGAGGAACGAGGCTACATAGAGTTTTGTGACTCTACCTGTCGCATGATAAGAGCACCTGAAGTACTACCCTATGAGAGAATCGAGGGGAGTTACATATGTGATATGACATGTGCTGCGTACAATTTCCGCAAAGGGGACGTTGTGGCCATGTTGTCCAGGCCTGCACCACCCTTCCGAGCTCCACACCACCCGTCACCGTTCTTCATGACGCCGTATCCACTGCCCTCGCCCCCAGAGTCACAGGCGTATCCACCATCAGAGTCACCCGAATACCCACCACCAGAGTCATCTACCTACCAGACATCAGATTCACCAGCATACCCACCGCCAGAGTCGTCTGCCTACCAGACATCAGAGTACTCACAGCCAGAGCTACCCGCGTTCCCACATCCAGAGCCGTCTTCCTGCCATACATCAGAGTCAGCAGAGTCACCCGCGTGCCCACCACCAGGGGAGTAGGAGGTAAAGTCCGAAGAACCCATAAATCTCGAGGATTTAACAATGTACAGAACTTATTCAAATGTTAAAATTATGGGTGAAACACAACGGTATACATGTATTAAATGTATTAACTGCCCAGCTGCCCGATGTTGTTGTTATTAACTTCTTGATTCTTCCATGCCATCTCTTAAATGCGTTCAAAGTTTACAATGTATGGTGAACCGGGTTTTACTCCAGCACAGGTAAATACCATATTTTCGTTACTAAGTTTGCACACGTCTTCATCTGTCTGAGTACCAAATCGACAGGGTAAAAATACACAAAACTCGCCATCTAGATAGGCTAGTAGGCATCTCCCAAACTTTGTATTGACCGCTTTTAATTTATCCACCGAGTACTTTTGATCGATGGTTAGATCACACAATTTTACCGTCTGCATGGTGTTTACAATATTTACCAGCTGCTGTAACTTGTCCATCTTGATTCGTTCTACAAACGCTTGTATATAGACGACCGAGTGGGCGCCCCCTTTATATCCATCACCTTGCTCCCTCAATCGACGTCACGTGGTACGAGAATAACAGGGTCAATGACGTCTTGTTCTAGCTCACGGTTTCAATGTCACGATCTATTCTTGTCTCGACTCGTCTTGTCGACCCTCCAAACTGGCGCCAGTCATCAGTGAAAACCCATTACTACATAGGGGTTGGTGAGGAGGGTGTTGCGACACCTAACTCCAAGGAGGGGTAGTGAGGGGTAGTGAAAGGGGTCTCAAGACAGGGGGAACCATCTCTCACTCTCTTCGCTACGCTGCCGTCAAGAGAGCTTCGTGCCGTAGACTGCACGCCAATAAATAAATAAAAAATTCAAATGGCCTATTCCAATCCTACCCATACATAACTAACCAATGAGCACAAATAACAAAACCAATGAGCATACATAAATAACCCTTGAGCACAAATAAACAATCAATGTGTATACATAAAAAACAAACAAAACAAGAAAACACAAGTACCAACATGTCTGGAAAGGGTGTCAAGGGTGTTGTAAGGGGTCAGGAGGAGGGGAGGGAAAACCAACAGCCAATCAGGGAGCGAGGGGCGTTGTCATGTGACCAGTTCTAAACCAATAGGAAAAGTGTACTGGTACGACGGGCTATCTACTATCTTCGGAAGTTTAGCCTACTGAGAGTGTGACGCCTTAGACCATGCAGCCTCGGAAGTGAGTTAATTTTAACTAAATGAACTTTTGAATATAAGAAATACAGTCAATAAAACCATTTCAGACATATTTTACAATAATTTACCTATAATATTTTGATTTCCAGATGCAAATGACACCTTCGAGGCTATGTTGATGTATCAAGAATTGGGAGCTTATCAAGACAAGACCACAATCTCTTCTCAAACGTTTGACTATTCCACCTTAGTGTTCCCTGGTTACCGCACTGCTGATAGTTCTAGTGAACTCAGAGCCACAGGTCAAGGGGTTGAAGGAAACTCTGTCGGCAATAAACAAGAAACAATCATTACTTTTAAAAAAGGAGCATAATAATTATAAATATACACAAAATAATGGATTCATTGAAACAAAGAATGTACAGGATGAATTTAACTCAAAGCTCTCACTAAAGAATAATTCAATACACTTTGTTAATAATTTTATTCCACATAGTACCAAGACAAACTCCATATACGGCGATAAAAATAAAGACAAACATATTAGAGCAGTTACCCACCAAACACAAAACAATAGTGAAATTGGTTTTTCATCAACTGAACTAAAGGATAAGATTTCAAGCGAAAAAAATGTAAATAGAAAAATATATTTAAAAAATATCAGGCATACAATGACCAAGCCAATTTTGGTTTTTCCTAAGTATAGATATCAAAACCAGAAAAATGAGTACCAAAATATTGATAATGAAACTAGTGTACAGAAAAGAAAATATAATTTCTTGCCACAAATGGTTAGTAACTCTAATATGTCGTCAGATGGTGGTGCAAGCTTAAAGGGGTTTTTATTGCCTAAAAGAATACTTGTTGCTTGGAAAAATTAAAACACCAAAATAGCAAACAAGTATATATAGATGATAACAAAATTCTAAATGTTTCATTTGATATTCACCAACATAAAAAACAATTTTTATATACAACAGAAATGGTCAAACTTAATTCAGGTTTCTATGATACTACAGATAACATTACAAAACACCTTGTAGGCACCACGCATATTAATAATGAATATTTATTTGGCGACAACCCCGTTCCAAGCGATGAATGTTCCTCTGATAATAAAAACATTCAAAATTTTGTGAAGTCATTAAAAGATTCCGCTAGTTTGGAAAATAAAATAAAGCATTATAAAAATACAGATAAATGTAAAGAAAACTTAACACATAGAAACAAACTATTACCAAACATTTATTTGAAAAATATAATAAACTTACACGATTTGTCATTTAGAGGAGAAAATAATAACTATATGACATCGAATAATCTAGGAGGTAATACCACCTTAATACATACAATAATCAAGAGATCTGATTCAAACAAAGTTAAAGAAAATCATTCAAATATTCTTGCTGTGTTTAGACATGGTAACATTCCTATGGCTCGGGAAATAGGCAGATATGGGTCTAATGCCCAGGAAATAAGCAGTGATGAGTCTCATGTCCAGAAAATAAGCAGAGATGGGTCTAATGACCAGGAAATAAGCAGTGATGGGTCTCATGTCCAGAAAATAAGCAGAGATGGGTCTAATGCCCAGGAAATAAGCAGTGATGAGTCTCATGTCCAGAAAATAAGCAGAGATGGGTCTAATGCCCAGGAAATAAGCAGTGATGAGTCTCATGTCCAGAAAATAAGCAGAGATGGGTCTAATGCCCAGGCAATAAACAGTGAAGAGTCTAAGGCCTATGCGATAAGCAGTGGTGAGTCTAGTGCCCATGCAAATAGTAGTGACGGATCTAATGCCAATTCAAATAATAATTATGGGCCTAGTGTCCAGGCAAATAGTAGTGATGGATCTAGTGTCCAGGCAAATAGTAGTGACGGATCTAATGTCCAGGCAAATAGTAGTGATGGATCTAATGTCCAGGCAAATAGTAGTGACGGATCAAATGTCCAGGCAAATAGTAGTGATGCGTCTATTGCCCAGGCAATAGGCACTGATAGCTCTATAGTCGAGGCAAATGGTAGGGATTGGTCTAGTGTCCGGGCAATAGGCACTAATAGGTCTATAGTCGAGGCAAATGGTAGTGATGGGTCTAGTGTTCAGGCAATAGGGATTAATAGCTCTATAGTCGAGGCAAATAGTAGTGACGGGTCTATTGTCCAGGCAAATATTAGTGATGGGTCTAGTGTCCAGGTAATAAGTAGTGATAAAGACAAGGCACTAAGCAGTTGGAAGTATAAAACCCAGCCAATAATAAATTGTAGACCTAATGCCAGGACATTAAACAATTGTGGGCTTAAACTCGAGTTAGTTAAAAAGGGCACGTCTAGTAATCAATCAAGAAATATGGGTATGTATAGTAGTTTGGCGGTACGGCAGGTGGGTCTAATAATAAATCAACACGCTTGCGTGGATCTCTTAGTGTGGCGAATAGCACGAATGGGTCTAATAATCAATTGGCACACTTGGGTAGATCTCTTAGTGTGGCGTTTAGCAAAAATGGGTCTAATAGTACGGCAAAGAGCAATGATGACTCTATAAGTGTTGCAGAGAGCTCAAATAATTCTGTAAGCGTTGCAGAAAGTGATGGTCACTCTGGAAGCCATGCAACAAGCAATAATAACTCTAATAGCACCGCAATCGGCAAGGGTTACGAAAAAGAACATAAAAAAAAGCACAAAAAAAAGTGCCAATAGATTTATATTTATAAACCACAAAATTAGCCGCCGCCCCCTTTTTTTTCCCCGCTTGCTTTTAACCTTTCCAGGTGGATTAACTAGTTGTTACCATTTACCAATAACAATAATTTGTATTATAATATTTAATAAAAATTACAAACAAAAACGTTATTTTGTAAATCATTATGTGATGTCACAACGGATGTGGAGGCAATCTTTCACTTAAATAAAGAGGTTTGTTTGCGAGTTTGTTTCAGTCATGTGTTTCTTCTACTCTTAAGGACGGACATGGCTATATTTTTTTCCCCTATAAAACACTATTAAATTGATGCTATTAAAATATTTTGTCTTAAACCATGTGACCAACTGTTTGTTTCTCCCTTTTATCTTACTCGATCTCCAAATCAACAACAAATACAAAGAGTAACAGTTTTAGAATACATTTCAATCTTAAATCCAAAAATAAATTATATTTTGGTTTTGTTGGTTCATTCATATTCACATAAGTAGTTAAATATCGTTTCTTTGGAGAAAAAAAACTGCATATATTCTACATGATTATTTGATTTAATCTTACATTTATGAAGATAAATATTCATACGGCTCCTATTAAAAAGCATCAATGGAAGTACTCGCTATAGGTATATAGCTTCCTAGTATCTGTGTATTTCTGCACCCCCCAGAAACTCCTAGATGGCTTAAAAATCTGAAACTGACACACTTCGAGAATAGACCACGGACAAAACCTAATGGAGCCAGATCTATTTTTCTTTGGGTGGTTTACTGAGGAACAGAAATAAGAAAAATTGATTTTATAAAATTCTGCTATAGCAATTTCAATTATAGTTGGTATTTAGGTATTGTCTAACATTATAAATAACATTACAATTCTAATTTTCCTATGAAAATAAACTGAGGGCAGGGAAAATTATTGGGTAGAAGGGGGGGGCTGGGGTTTGAGGCTATGGAATATCTCCAGGTGGGTGGGGGTGCTGGGGCCTCCCCCGGCAAGTATTTTAGTAATTAAGACTTCAAAGGCTTGGTTTTGTGCCTATTTAGTTAGGACTTAATCATGTTTGTTTGTTTCAATGAAAATGTATTAGTTAAAAAGCTTGATACAACAAAACTGTGCTTGGGTATATCCTACTACACAACAAGCTTCCTCTTCTTGGATATAGGAGGAGATGTCTGAAATAATTTGAAACAATGGAAACATACTATTCACAGAGTATCTTACATTTTTTATTGAATAAAATATTAAACTAAAATAAACAAGGAAATTTAAATTTAATACTTTCTATTTAAATCATCAAAGGAAATACTCTACAAAAGTCTATCAAAATAACTTCAAAATTTAAGGCAAAAGATTTTTTACGCACTGGGTTGCTTTTGATGAACTCTTTTACAAGTGGTATAAGATCCAAGTTGTCCAGCACAGCCTGATGTGCGTTAATTACTGCAGATGTATTAAAATATTGGGGAGGCTCTGCCCGGGGCCTACGTTAACTATCGCGCCTGCGTGCTACTGTGCCAAGCGTCTCGTCACTTATTTCTTTTGGGACCGCGCGCAACGCGGTTTGCCCGTTCCCTCTCCCCCTTTTTGCCGTGCGCGGTTGGCTGCGCACGCGTCTTCGCTCCTCGCTCGTCGGGTTGCGTGGCTCGTTCTACCAGGACTTGGTTTTTGGACTCACGTCAATACGGGTCGGTGGTTCACGAGCGTTGGTTCTCAGTTCCGGGCGTGGGCAGAGCTGGTCGGGGATTTACGATACCATCATGAGCTGGATCGGAGATGGGGTTCCTTTCTATATACTGTTGTGTAATCGAACCGACCAAGGGGGGAACACAATCAGAGTCCTGAATAAAAGACTGGGTGACAACATCCTGATAAACTTTCTTCGTACAACCCCTATACAACAACTTTCCGTATCGCGCCCAACTCTGGTGCGCGCGCAACCCCTAACATCGACACCGGTGACCACGGGGCGGACACATTGTCTCCCACAGCATTGGATGGGTCACGAGAGTTGGAGGGCACACTACTGGCGTGACGTCACAAAGAGAAGCAGTCTGCTTCCGCTGCGATCCATTAGTTAGCATGGCGTTAGCTCGTGACGATGGGATATGCAGCACTCTTATTTGAATATAATAGTGAATTAGTACAATTTACATATAACCTAGCCTAAACCATACATTCAAATACTGTAATAAAACGTCAAAGCAATAGCATTTACATATATAATTTACTAAAACCATTTTCCAATATCGTGTCGACTACCTATTTTTTTAATTGAGAATCTTTGAGTAACTGTTATCTAGGCTGAATATTTTATCATTATTTGACAGTTTTGTAGCAACATCGTAATTTTATGTAAGGCAATAAAATATTACAAAGCTATTACACGAAGGCTGTGGCAGCGCATGATATTTATTTTTGGTGGGGCCAGATCAAGGCTTACTGTTAAAGATTTATGTTCACCACGTGCTAAACACATTCAATTAAATTCATTTAAGTTGTCCTACTTTTTAAAAATCATTAGAATACAAAATTACTAGACAAATATACAAAAGAAATAATAAAATAATATATATTTTTAATCAAATTTACCAATTGATGATATTACTTGTACAAAAGTTGAGCGCTTCTGTTCTTCTGCCCCTCACCACCAAATAATACAATAAAGATAAGCTAATTATTTCTCTTCACCCACAGTTAACCAAAAAAATTTTTTTTACCAAACAATTAGAAAAAGTTTTTATCCAAACAACTCTTTTAATTTCGTTCTTAATTTTTTTTCTGGCTTAATCTGTCTTTGAGAACTTTGGTGTAGTTATTAAGATTAATATTAAAAAAATTGAAATAAGCTCTCTTTACAATATAAAAATGAGGTGATTTACATTCAAAATAGATAGATGAACATAATTGAAACTCTCATTTAGCAAGTCTATCGCTAAACTAAACAACATACTTTTTTGAGACTTCCTTTCCAAAAACATTTATTCCTGCACTGGGCTTGTTAAACATTTGAATAACTTTAAGACGTTACTTAAAATATGCACAAGTTCAGGCTTCGGTTTTTTAAGACCCCCTCTATCAATAAACTTTAAATTTTGGGTGTTTTATTTCTCGGCAACATCTTCTCCTACAAAAACCCTCATAATATTCTTACACTATATACAGTTTTTAAGTTTTTCAATCTTGTAAACAGCATAGCTGTATATCAGAGTCATTAGTTCATTTTGTGAAGTTTCTTGGTTTTTAACTTCATCATATACATTTGGACACTCTGCCAAAACATTACTTTTGGTTAGTTCCTTGTCGTCTCTTTCTTCATCTTCATCCAAACTTAAATCTTTGATGGAGAACTCACCCGCTTTGTATGATTGTATTTTTAACAAAGATTTGGCTTGTATTTTTCTGATTCCAGAATTTCTGTCACACTTATGTGATTATTCCCTCCACTTATTTGGTGGTATTGACCAAACCTGGACTCTATGTCATATATCTGAAATTTTCCTAATAAAACATAATATAGTATATTTGCGTTTAGGTGATACTTACACATCTCTATCATTCCTAGGGTTGTGTGTGTGAAAGATAATTCAGTTTCTCATCTCAGTTTCCCACAAAGACTACCTCGTATCTTCTTTTCCTCCGAAAAAATCAAATGAAGACCATTGGTTTAACCAATCTACTAGACTTATAAGAAATATCATTCTTTTGTCAGTGGTTGATGTGACAGGCTTTCTTAGTTCATTTCTTAAAGCAATCCCAAAAATTTACTTTTAGTATTAACAAGGTTACACCAAGTTAATATTACTAATATGAATTCACAAGTACCTGTTATGTCACCTTCACTGATTTTCAGAGTAGGAATATTTTTTTCTCATCAAAAAGCCTGCTACATAATGTTACGTTTCGCCTCTCTATGTTACTAGGGTACAAAACTTTCTTGATTAACTTGGAGCCAATTTCCCTAGCTGTTCTTGTTCTGTCCTATGAAAGGTTTTAAGATGACTTAGGTTGGCACACATTGTTTTGCGGGAGATTTATTGTAACTGCTTCTGATTCGGACGTTGATATTTGCTTTAGTGGGGCCTCGGGTTCAGGAAGTATTAAGGTTTGGATTGTATCTTGTTGGTTCAGCCAATTTTCTCGAACGCATTTAAATATATGTTTCAAATAACAAGAAGACCTTGTCTGCTTCGTTTTAAGGGTTTGTGAAAAAAAAATTCATTCTCCTTCCACACAACATGTCAAACATTTTTATGTTCGCCCTATTGTCCAATATAATGCTAACCACTCGAAACCCTATTGAAGTTAGAAGTTCCAATAAACTAAGCATCAGTCTGTGAAGGTCTTCGCCATTCATATGAATTTAGGGGAATAGGCCAACAACGTTTTTGTAATTGAATGTTATGGAGGAAATCATAAAAGTTTGAACAGTTTCGACCACCTGAGGTATTTTTCCTTTTAATACCATACCTTCAATTTTCCCACCTTGTAAACTAAAATATTACAAATAGTTCACTGCTTTCTAATATATCTTTCTTTTTCTTGAGGTAAGAAAGAACCTTGTTGTTTACTTATTCCTGATGTTCCTGGACCCAACCTCATTTTGATACTAACAAATATATGTGGTGAGACAGAATTAGTATTTCACTGTTTAGTAAAGATATGTAACCTGCAGGACATGTGAAACATAATGTACATGCCCATATTAACATTCTTGTCTAATACCGAGGTGATTCAGCTACAATGAGGCTGTAAACATCTTGTTTAAATATTAGGAAGCATGGCGGGAAAATCAGTCAAGAAGTTTACCTGAGAATAACAATATTTGTTTTTTTATTAAGAACAACCAAAAATGAAGATACATAATGAGAACATAAATACAATGAAATCGCGAGAACCGCTTATCATCTCAGATATTGAAACAACTCCATTTAGAGAAAGAAAGTTATCGACTTTAAAATACATACAAAATTGATAAACATATTTAGTAATTAAGTTGGTTGTCAGTACAGCAAGGCGTTCGACATAGGAACGCGATGAATACAATCATAAATTCCAAGGTACAAATATAAAGCGTCAGCATGGAAGTCTATGGTTCAAAGTTTGTATATCCCGCGCATTTAGTGATAAATGCAATAACTTCATTATAACTCCTAACAAACGTTTATACATCTTTAACATTAGAACTATTGTTTAGAAGTTATCATAACACGCGCCTCTAAGTGAAACGCAATAAACATTACCATAAATCTTGGTAAATTAAACTAGCCTTTGCATATAAGATCAAAGTTTAAAGTCCATTTAACTCGCGCATTAAGTGCGAAATGCAAAAGTTCATAGTAACTCTTAACAAACATATTAACTTAGGAACTAATAAATTGAAGTTAAATATATATGTGCCTTTAAGCGAAAAGAAATAAACAGTGTTGACCAGCAACAATAAAAAAGGACCTATCTTTGGACCAAGTCCGAAGACTAACATACGAGTGCCCTGTGCTCCACGTTAGGAAGGTTAACTAGATAATTCCATATAAAATATAATAAGTTAACGATACCAAAGAGGGGACGGGTGGTAAACCCTAGACTCAAAGTTTGCCATAGAGTGGCCTGGATATATATATATATATATATATCAATTAAAGTATTATTGTATAGAATAATAAAATGTAATCTCCCATAAGGAGACAGAAATGCGACCGCATTTGCAATGAGCCGCGAGAGAAAAAAAAACATCACAAAGTTAATATTTAAAAGAATTTTGACAAGATATCCCTCCATTACGCCGAAAATGAATATTGTTTATTAAATAATAGATCCCGGCCTTAAGTCGCCGTCCTCACCTTGGTCAGTTGGCAGTACAATGAGTGACCATTGAAAACAAACGTCCCAATATATACCCATAATTGTATTCACAGAGAGAAGGGGCAAGGGAAGGAGGGGGTAGGAAGAAAGAACATAAAAACCACAAGAAAAGAAGGAACTGGTAACTCGTAGAAAGAACTCGAAGGCCCTAGTGGCGTAGTTCGCAACTCGACGCGCCACGCGGAACCTCATTCTTTGGTTTCCGGCTGGGCGTGGATTGATTTCCGGGCAGTCAGTCGGACGAAAGCTCCACTTAGTCATTTGAGTAGAGTATCAGAGAGCGGAGGTCGGTCCACGTGCTCTAGTGCTGGAGTTCATCAAGAGGGGTGGTGGTGGAATCACTGAACTGAAACCATTTCAAACATACCTCTCAGAATACAAAATCACAGTATTCAGGGAACGTTGGGGAGACAGGTCCTATATGAGGGGCCTACTCCTCCCGAACATTATTTTAAGGGCTACCTTGATTTGTATTTTCACGACGATAAGCAAAACCATTTTGACGTCATGATATCCTTGACAGCCACATTCAAGTGCTCGTACTTTTGCCACGAGTTCCGTGTGTCGTTCAACACAAAGAACGAGCACCAATGTGAATCCACGTGCAAAAAATGCTACGCTAAGGTGGTTTGCAGTGGAGGTCGAACTGTGACCTGTAAAGACTGTGGGCGTTGGTTCATAAACCAGTAATGTTTTGATATCCACAAACGTCCCGGTATTTGCAAAGGTCACATGTCGGTATGTGATGCGAAAAATGTTTGTGAAGTCTGTGGGAAATTTTTCAGTTTTGAAAGATCAAATTATTCACACAGGTGTTATGAGACTTTTTGTAGAGTATGCGAGACCCATCGTCCTTTTGAACATTTCTGCTAAATGAAGCAAGCCCCATCTAAGCCGTCACTGGAAAAGATAAAGTTCATGTTTGTGTTCTATGATTTTGAATGCAGACAAGAAACTCTTTTATAAGTTGCGGTCAACATGTACTTGCACGAGCCTAACCTCAGTGTCGTACAGACGTGTAGCAAGGCCTGCATTCATATAAATGTAAATTACCATTATTGCACCGAATGCTGGGGCGATAGGCCTTGCATATTCAAGGGTGATGCCACAATGGCCCAATTGTTCGGATTTTTAGAGAAAATGAAAGCAACAAAATCTTAGGACATCACCTTCCTTGGACATAATGCGAAAGGCTATTATGGGAATTTTATTTTAAAATATATGATGGAGGTTAAAAAATGGAGTCCAGAGCTCATAATGAAGGGTGGAAAATCATGTTCATGCGTTACGACCCACTCCACTTTATTGACTCGCTGAACGTTCTCCTTATGTCATTGTACAAGATGCACTAAACATTAGGCTTGGACGAGTCTTTGGCTAAGGGACATTTTCCTCATTTTTTCAATAAAAAAGAAAACGGGGGTATAGGGGTCCCTTGCCGCCAAAGGAGGACTACGGCATCGTTGAGATGTCGGTTGGGGGAAAGCAGCACTTTGAGAAGTGGTATGGCACGTTGCTCATAGAAAAATTGTCTTTGATTTTAACCGCGAGTTTTAACTGTATTGCGTGAAAGATGTAGAGATCCTACGGAAGGCCTGCCTAAAGCTTAGAAATATTCTTATGGAAAAAGCAAAGGTTGATCCTTTCAAAGAGGCGTGTACGATCTAAGGGGAAGCCATGTTGGTTTATCTCTGAAGTCATATTAAGGAGATACCATCGGTATCATCCCTAATGGTGGCTACCAGTGTGCAGACCAACAGTCGCAAGTCACTGTACAATGGCTCTACTGGGAGGCCCACCAACGCGGTGTCTTTATCCTTCATGCGGTAACGGCCGTGATGAATATGTGTTATGGTGACGTGTAGACGGAGTTGTTAAAGCTGGAGATACCACCATCGTCTTCCAGTTCTGGGGCTGATATTGGTACGAGTGCCCTCTCTGTTATCCTGACAGGACCACCCCTATCAAAAATAGCCACCACGAGACCATGGAGACGCGCTGTGAAGCGACCTGGTTTGCGTGGAAAAGCTTAAGAATGCCGACTACATAGTTGTAGATATGTGGGAGTGTACGTTTAATGTGATGAAACGCACAGTCAAGGACTTGAAACAATTTGTACTCCAGAAAGAGGGGTACAGCAAGGAGCCCCTCAGTCCCAGGGACGCATTCTTTGGCGGGCGTACAAATTGTATCAAGCTCTTCCATGAAGCAGACCTTTCTTGAGGAGAGAAGATCAAGTACTTGGATGTGTCTTCATTGTATACTTACGTTTGCAAGTACAAAAAAATCCCATCGGCCACCCCAAAATTCACTTGGAACCTAATTGTCCGTCTATAGACCAAGTATAAGGCATAGCTAAAGTTACCGTGACACCTCCGCGAGATATATTCATGCCCGTATTGCCTACACAGATGCACGACAAGTTAATGTTCATCTTGTGTAGGAAATGTGGGGAGGAGGAAAACTAAGGCACGTGTCAGCACAGTTACAAAAATGATCGCTGGTTGACAGGTGATTGACGAGATCCGGAAAGCCGTTGAGAAAGGCTACACCGTTGAAGCAGTACACTAAGTTTGGGAGTACAATGTATCTGTTTACGATCGTCATATACGTTCTGGCGGATTGTTTCACGGGTACATTGATACTTTTTTGAAAACTAAACAATAAGACAGCGGATGACCAGAGTGGTGTACCTCATAAAATGAGACGTTAGCTTACATTAAAAATTATGAGGAAAGGGAAGGGTAAAACTCGATTACGGTTCTGTTTGTAAAAACCCCGGTCTCCGCACTCTGGCTAGTCTCTTTATAAATTCACTATGGGGAAAGTTTGGGTAAAGACCCGATTTACCACACGTAACCGTCGTCATCGACAATCAGGGCATCCACAATTACTTGATGGATCCGCACATCACCGTGGACAGCGTCATTGGTGTTAATGATAAGGTTATGTTCCTCAATTACAAGGATTCGCGTTACGCGTTGCGCCCTAACCCTAGCATGAGTGTGGTGGTGGCATGCTATAAGACTGCTATGGCTAGGTTGCACTTATACAGCATCCTTGAAAAATTGAGGGACCACGTTTTGTATCCCGATACAGATATCGTTCTATCCATGGAATGCCCAGGTGATTGGAGTCCACCGACCGGAGACATTTTAGGTGATCTCACTGACGAACTTCAAGATTACGGTCCGGAAAGCTATATTAGCGCTTTTGTATCTGGCTGTCCCAAGAATTACGCGTACCGAGTTTGTGTTGGTGGCGTCCTGCCAAACAAAAACTGTGTTCAAGGTTCGAGGGACCACAATAAACTACGGCAACCGGAACGACGTTAATTTTGACGTTTTGAAAGCGATGTTCACCGAACAGGCCATGGATGGGTATCAGAGTCCTTGTAAACGCGCTCACCACTACTATTATTAGCACCGCATCTTAATATCCGTTCGGGTTGTACGCACTTACGCTAATGTGTAATGGTAGGGTGATTGTGAGATGAAATGTAGGACCTATAGTTTAACGTAGAATCCGAACCACGGTGGAGGCCTGGCATTCCACACTTTCACAAGTTGTGATTAATACACGTCTTGTCAGAGGTGAGGGAAGGGTTTGGTAATCAGATAAATCTGTGCAGGGACCGAGGATCGGACCCCCAGCACAGAAGTTCGACATCTTACCCTTAGACCGCCAGGTCACCTTCGCCACTACGAAAAGGTGATCATTTAGACGTGCTAAATAATCACCCTTTTTTTTCTTTCACTTTAGACAATTTCACTGACATACCATTTTTCAAAGATTTGAGATTTTGTTTCATATTTTTTCTGCATAAAAACACGCATATTTTTTAATTGATCTATTTTATGCACCCGGGATACTTTTTTCTATTTTTTTAGCCACCGGTACAATCCTTCACCAACCTTATTATTTCTAGTCAAATATAATTAGTTGATTGTATATATATTAATTCTAGTCAATTCTTATTTTTTCCTTGTACATATTTTAAATTGAAACCATCTTGTTATGTACATATATTCAAATACTTTTTAAACTGGACTTTGAAAATTAATACCAAGGCCACTATTCCTGCTACGAGCTCAATAAATTGATTATTGTTTCCTCTACACCTAAACGTGTATAATTTACTTCAAGATGTAAGATATATTCGATAACTATCATTTTTGTAAAGAAATATTTTAAGTATACTTTTCAAGGCATGAGCCATATTTCTAAGACTTATTTGTGTGTAAATAAATATTCCAAGTATACTTTTCATGGTTTGAGATATTTTGTAAAACTTTGATTTGTGTGAATAAACATTCCAAATATACTTTTCATGGTTTGAGCTATATTTGTAAAAAGTTTTATTTGTGTAAATAAATAAATGTATTTCCCAAGTTTACTTTTATTGGTTTGAGCTATATTTGTAAAAACTGTTATTTATGTAAATAAATAAATATTATAAACTGTCATATTTGTGTTTAACGTCTACACCCAAACACTCCCTCTTCTATCCTATAAATACAAGTTTATTTAACTTAGAAGCTCAGTCTCAAACATTATGGATAAGATGAAATGTTCAGAATAAAACAATTAAATCCCTTCACTACTCTTAATTTTAGGACTAAATAGATACACAGACAGATGGCATTGCAAAAACCTCTTTTATTGTGTTCGGGGGGTCATTAAACCTTAACATCCATCAACATCTCAAATTAGTTGTTTTTACAATTGCAATACTTACTTTATCTTTAGTTTTCGAAAAGTTTATATAATATATATATATATATATTATATATATATATATATATATATATATATATAAATAAGCGTGTATAAAAAAGCGTATAATTTGAAAGCTATTAGTTTTATAAAAATATGTTTTCAATAATTGATTTTTAATATAATTAATTAATTAATATTAGCACCACGTCTTACTACCCGTTCGGTTTATACGCTTTTAAGTACTAATTTCGCTAATGGATTAGGAATTGGGAAGGTTGAATTTGAGGAAGTGAACCCGCATTTGCGTGGAGGGAGAGTGGAAAAACATTTAGGAAAAACCTCCCTCAGTTCACCCGATCGAGATTCGAACCTCGATCTCCCCATCCTCAACAGTCGAGCTTAACACGGCTAGCGCGTTAGCCAACTACGCCACCGAGGCGGGTATTTTTAATATATAATAATAATATAATATTTAGCACCGCGTCTTACTACCAGTTCGGGTTATACGCTTTAAGTACTAACTACGCTAATGGATTAGGAATTGGGAAGGTTGAATTAGAGGAAGTTAACCCGCATTTGCGTGGAGGGAGAGTGTAAAACCATTTAGGAAAAACGACCGCCAGTTCACCCGACCGAGATTCGAACTTCGATCTCCTCGTCCTCTGCGGTCGAGCTCAACACGACAAGCGTGTTAGCCAACTACGCCACAGAGGCGGGTATTATTTTTAAAATAAATAGACCTACATATTTGGAATGATAAGTTATTTCATATCTCGATGAGTTACAGAGTTATGCTAAAAAAAATTAGAATTTACTCATCATACCGGAACTCTTAAAGTCATTTTGACGAAAAAGTGAGGGTGTAAATTTTGTTTGTAGTATTGAGCGATGCTTAGAAATGAAATTTAATCAAAATCATTAGATTCGATTTTTTTCTCTTTTCGTCTTAAGGAAACTACCCTTAATTTTAGGGTTAAATATCCAATTACAAAAATTCTTGGGGCAACCCTGTGAAAACCCTGGATAAAAAGTTTTAGCCTGATCGGTGAAATAGTTTAGACTCTACGTTGAGGTACAGATAGACAGACGGACAGACAGCAATATGTAAACAACTTTTTAGGATTCGGGGCGTCATGAAACGTTGAAATTTATCAAAATATCCAGTTCGATTTTTTTTGACGATCACAATATGTTCTCTACCTGTAAGGTAAAGAGAAAATAAATATACTTAATCTACAAGAATTCGCTAAAATGATTCAAACCTTATAGATTTCTAAAAATGAGTTTAAAAATAAGAAAACCAATAAAATGTTACCTAGAATTCCCAAACAAAACAAAATTATTAAAAAAATACCTATAGTCTATAAAACATACATTTCAACACCCAGGGGATTATGAACAGAGTTTATGTGCGTATGAGCATTGTCTGTGATGAACTAATAAAATGATATGTTATCAAAATCCGAGCCCTGTTCATTAGAAATTTAAATTAATTGCGGTACAGTGCTAAATTACATTTCTGGAGAGCGGTAGCTTTCTTCTTAGGACTCCTCTTCAGCCTAGCTCTCCGCTACTAATTACTTTATGGATAATATCTTAATTAATAATATAATTAGTTGAAATTTGAACAACTACTGTCCCAATTTTGCTATCGTACTCACATGTTCACTATAAAGTCTACTTAACATAAATAAATAAAACCTTATGTTTTGAATAATAACAGGAACAATGTATTTCGTTATCTTAATGTCTTGATTTCTAAGAACTGTAAATACCTAAACGATGATTGGTTGCTTAGAATGTGTACCACGTTTAATGCGATTATTAAGTCTGTCAATAATAATTACAAAATAAATTACAGTTTTTTTAAACTAAAATATTTAAGATATTTATATAGTGTTTCCGCCATTACTAGTGTATTGAACATCTGAAAATGTATCATTTAATGGGTTAGTCTTCAATAAACAATTCTTCCCATGACGCAACAGTGTCATGTTATTTATTCTGCTAAAATTGATTTATTTGCATCTTTTTGTGGGTAATTATAATATTATTAACTATTTTTCGGTTTAATAATCTCAACCTGTATGAACATCGCCTAGACTAAAAAACTTTGATGAACTTAGTCGGAATGTGTCTCGTGTTTCCATAATTTTTGTTTTTATCTTTGATAAGTTACTTTGATCCGTACCTTTAAAATACCTATTGTTAAGAACGTTCACATTTTAATATATACCTACAATCTTTTTAGCACAGCTTATTAATGATGGATTAAATAGCCAGGCTATTATATTTTTATATCATATTCTGAAAATTGAAAAATTACGCCTGGACACGGGAATCGAACCCGGGACCAGGTGTCATTTCAATTTTCAGAATATGATATATAAGTGGTGCTTGCCTCACTAAAATGCATAGATGATAGCTTCGGCTATCTGATTCATTATTATATTTTTGTTAGTTACGGTTATAGCCACATCTAAATGTATTATTTTAAATTGAAATATGATACCTGAACACGGGAATCTAACCCGGGACCTTTGGCTAAGTATGCCAGTACTATAACCACAAAGCTATCGAGGATTCTTACCATGCTACGTTATCTGATAGCTCGGGATTTTAATTGATCACCCAATTGTAGCTGAAGATTCCCGCACGTCTGTCACAGATTCTGCCTTAAAATGTGAGCGAAAAATACCCTGGGCACGGGACAATTCCTGTATTGCTCAGTGGTTAGATCATTGGCGTATTAAGTCCAAATTCCCGGGTTCGGTTCCCGAGGTCAGGTGTCATTTTTCAATGTAAAAGAATACAGCTTATTAATGGTAAAAAAGTTAAAATGTTTAGATCATTTCTTATTTTACTACATAACAGTTTGAAATTTCTGGTCTTTTGACTGTTTCTTAATAATGAGTCAAATTTTTGTATCAAAATTTTCAAACCTGTAAGAAAAACTTTAATATTGTCCTCATCACACTTCATAATTTGACTTAAAATCTTAAATTTCAGAACAAAATGGATTTAATTTTATTTTGAACGTCACTTGATGAAACAAATATTAATCTGTTAGAACGTGAATGATGTATCATAATATTTTTTTATTTTGTCCTTGCTTAAATTGGATGTCCAATATTTTGATGTTTAGCAACCGATTTTTAATTATTATTTTATCAAAGGTTCGTTTGGACCAAAATTGGGTTTGTATAGGAATCCTTTGAATAAAATTAATATTAAGATAACGTTCTCATTAGAACAAAAAAACAACTAAGAGTGACAAAATTTTAATGATTTAAAAATACATCCAGCCATTGTACTGAATTTATACTTAAATGGGCAAAAGCTGATCTCATGAATTTATATTATTTTAATCGCGTAGGTATCGGTGTTGTGTTATGGGGTTTTGTCAGGGTATACAATTTGTTATGATTCTACCCGTGATACCTCACCCACTCGTTCACTATTTGACCGCTAACACAGACTCTGCTCTTCAGACGTCAATTTACATTGAACAGAGGATTCCGGTTAGTTAGGACACCAGTTAACGGTGGTAACCATTTATTTGGGACAAAATTTGAAGAACTGAAAAAACACAAGTATTTATCCTGAGTTTTCCTTGCTTATTTGGGGCAGATAAGGTCGTGATTTAACAACAAATGGTATGTAGATAGTCCACAAGTTCGTAACATGGGGATTATGGGCAGCAGCCGAGACTGCTGGTCGTTGTTTTGCGTTCTATGTCTTGATAATTGTATTTTGATGGAAATTATACCTGCAGTATACAAATTGTTTACAACCACTCTTGGAACTGTACACAGTACATGCATCTTGTGAGTTAACACAGATTAAAAACTGTAACGAACATTGCACTGATTTTTTTTAGTACATTTAACTGATTTAAGACTCCTCTCAAGAGACCCTGTTAAGATTTGTCACTTTCCGAGGAAATGAAGGCAGTTCTATATCATCATTAGATATCTAGTGTAGAAATCCTTTCCTTACTGTATTAGCTACACTGCCAGTAACAACTGCTAGTGTATAGAGATCCTTTCCTAACTGTAATATCTACAATGACAGTGACAACTTCTAGTGTAGAAATCCTTTCCTTACTTTATTAGCTACACTGCCAGTGACAACTGCTAGCCTAGAGAGATCCTTTCCTTACTGTATTAGCTACACTGCCAGTAACAACTGCTAGTGTATAGAGATCCTTTCCTAACTGTAATATCTACAATGACAGTGACAACTTCTAGTGTAGAAATCCTTTCCTTACTTTATTAGCTACACTGCCAGTAACAACTGCTAGTGTATAGAGATCCTTTCCTAACTGTAATATCTACAATGACAGTGACAACTTCTAGTGTAGAAATCCTTTCCTTACTTTATTAGCTACAATGCCAGTAACAACTGCTAGTGTATAAAGATCCTTTCCTTACTGTATTAGCTACACTGCCAGTAACAACTGCTAGTGTATAGAGATCCTTTCCTAACTGTAATATCTACAATGACAGTGACAACTTCTAGTGTAGAAATCCTTTCCTTACTTTATTAGCTTCACTGCCAGTGACAACTGCTAGCCTAGAGAGATCCTTTCCTTACTGTATTAGCTACACTGCCAGTAACAACTGCTAGTGTATAGAGATCCTTTCCTAACTGTAATATCTACAATGACAGTGACAACTTCTAGTGTAGAAATCCTTTCCTTACTTTATTAGCTACACTGCCAGTAACAACTGCTAGTGTATAGAGATCCTTTCCTAACTGTAATATCTACAATGACAGTGACAACTTCTAGTGTAGAAATCCTTTCCTTACTTTATTAGCTACAATGCCAGTAACAACTGCTAGTGTATAAAGATCCTTTCCTTACTGTATTAGCTACACTGCCAGTAACAACTGCTAGTGTATAGAGATCCTTTCCTAACTGTAATATCTACAATGACAGTGACAACTTCAAGTGTAGAAATCCTTTCCTTACTTTATTAGCTACACTGCCAGTGACAACTGCTAGCGTAGAGAGATCCTTTCCTTACTGTATTAGCTACACTGCCAGTAACAACTAATAGCGAAGATAGATCCTTTCCTTACTGTATTAGCTACACTGCCAGTGACAACTAATAGTGAAGATAGATCCTTTCCTTACTGTATTAGCTACACTGCCAGTGACAACTGCTAGCGTAGAGAGATCCTTTCCTTACTGTATTAGCTACACTGCCAGTGACAACTGCTAGCGTAGAGAGATCCTTTCCTTACTGTATTAGCTACACTGCCAGTGACAACTAATAGCGAAGATAGATCCTTTCCTTACTGTATTAGCTACACTGCCAGTGACAACTAATAGCGAAGATAGATCCTTTCCTTACTGTATTAGCTACACTGCCAGTGACAACTAATAGCGAAGATAGATCCTTTCCTTTCTGTATTAGCTACACTGCCAGTGACAACTGCTAGTGTAGAGAGATCCTTTCCTTACTGTATTAGCTACACTGCCAGTGACAACTAATAGCGAGGATAGATCCTTTCCTTACTGTATTAGCTACACTGCCAGTGACAACTGCTAGCGTAGAGAGATCCTTTCCTTACTGTATTAGCTACACTGCCAGTGACAACTGCTAGCGTAGAGAGATCCTTTCCTTACTGTATTAGCTACACTGCCAGTGACAACTAATAGCGAAGATAGATCCTTTCCTTACTGTATTAGCTACACTGCCAGTGACAACTAATAGCGAAGATAGATCCTTTCCTTACTGTATTAGCTACACTGCCAGTGACAACTAATAGCGAAGATAGATCCTTTCCTTACTGTATTAGCTACACTGCCAGTGACAACTGCTAGCGTAGAGAGATCCTTTCCTTACTGTATTAGCTACACTGCCAGTGACAACTGCTAGCGTATAAAGATCCTTTCCTTACTGTATTAGCTACACTGCCAGTGACAACTGCTAGCGTAGAGAGATCCTTTCCTTACTGTATTAGCTACACTGCCAGTGACAACTGCTAGCGTAGAGAGATCCTTTCCTTACTGTATTAGCTACACTGCCAGTGACAACTAATAGCGAAGATAGATCCTTTCCTTACTGTATTAGCTACACTGCCAGTGACAACTAATAGCGAAGATAGATCCTTTCCTTTCTGTATTAGCTACACTGCCAGTGACAACTGCTAGTGTAGAGAGATCCTTTCCTTACTGTATTAGCTACACTGCCAGTGACAACTAATAGCGAGGATAGATCCTTTCCCTACTGTATTAGCTACACTGCCAGTGACAACTGCTAGCGTAGAGAGATCCTTTCCTTACTGTATTAGCTACACTGCCAGTGACAACTGCTAGTGTAGAGAGATCCTTTTCTACAGTGAAAAGAGTGAAAACTTTACCACGCAGTGTTATGAGTTATGACAGACCGAGTGCACTTGCTATGATTTCAATTCATTGGGATGTCACTGTAGAACCAGATAAAGTGATCAACATTATGTATGGCTGGGAAGAAGTCAAGGAGATTTCTTTTGTAGTGAGTACTACGTAAAACTTAAAATTATAGTATTTATAATTTAATATTACTCATTTTTATGATTGTAGACATCTGTAGTAATAAATTCCTAAATAAAAAACACAGTAGTAATTAAATTCAGATTAGCTTTCATAGCCGGAGTAAACAGAGATAAAATATGTCAAAATTTAGTTTAAATAAATGGTACGGAACTTCGCACGGACTTTCTCGCTCTATTGTTTAAAACTTTAGATATGTACTCAAAACTCGTAGGGGAGAGTGGGGAATCCCGCACACTTAAGCAAAACAAGACATTGCTATGTTCTCATATAGTCTATTAAATCTAGTAATATATCATTGTAAACTTTGTTTTTTATACATCAATTCAGTGTATTACTTTTATATACTGAAACTAGCATTCTCTTATAATTAATTAAAATATGGAAATAGTCATTGTGCGGCATTGCCCACCTGGTAGGGCAATACCGCACACAGAGTGGGGAAATACCGTACAATTATAGTTATTGATTTATATTAAACTATAATTTGCGATACACACAAAATATACAATTTAACTAGTAGAATTAACCCTGTATTAACTTATATAAATTATGTATATGCCTAAACATAAAACTAAAAATTTAATAATAGTAAAAAGATAGTTCATTTACACAGATATCAAAAGGTGGCAATATAAATTAAATATATTTTACTTTTTGAGACAAAAGACACAAACAAAATTGTCTGCTCTTTCCGCTGAACTACATTCGGCATGTACCCAACCTGAACAAAGAACACATATGAACCACAACTCCTTGTTCCTCCCAAATTCTCCACAAAACATACAATTACAATCTGAATTGTTAAACATAGGCAAATTATTAGAGGATTCAGGTTCAATATCATCCAGTTCATCATCATCGCACAGATTTGATAAATTCTCTCCTTCATCTGAGCTATCTTGGAGGAGTTTTTTTCGCAATAAAAGCAACTTTTTATTTTTATTATTAATTTCATTCTTGGAACATTCTTTGTTTTTATCCCTAAATTTCTTCTGTATCTCACATTTTCTTATGTTCTTTTTCTTTGCTTCTTTCTCATTTTCTCGGATTGTTTTATTCTTACGTTTTAAATCTGCTTCTTCGAGTGTTTTTTTCAAGGGCGTTGCTGTAAAAATCACAGAGCTTTGCATTCTTGATGAACGGTGCTGTTTTGATGGTTTATAATCTAGAATGGGTGTAGGCTTAATATCTTTAACAGAAACTATTTTTGAAGTAGATGGTTGTTGAGGGTCCTATGTTTTAGTTTTGAAACATGCACTGTTTTCTATGTTATCCTGAACGTTATCCTGAACATCTTCTTCCATAATAGTAACAGCTTGGGGCATTGCTGCTTCTGCTGGTGCAAAGTCTTCTTCCGTGAATTTGTTTGGGTTAAGTGGAAAGATTCCTGACGAGGAAAAACCGGATACTCCCTTTTCAATTGTTGCTATCCTTATGAAAGCCTTATTAAAAAGTGAAGCAACATCATCAGGTCGTATCTTCTCATAAGGAAAGGTCTTGAGAAATAAACCACACTCTCTGTTATAAGCAGTTTTCAGAGGACCAAAAAAGGTAAGGTCCAGAGGTTGGAGTCTATGTGATGTGTGAGGTGGAATTGTCAAGACTACGATTCCATTCTCTCGACAAAATGTGAAAGCCTGTAGGGATTTGTGAGTACCATGATTATCAATGATTAGTAGAACTGGTTCGTTCTTGGTTGGTCTCACACATTTCGCGAAATGTTGGAGCCAAATAATGAACAGCTCTTCATTAATCCAGCCATTCTTAGAACAATGGTAAATAGCTTCTTCTGGACCACCTTTGGTGAGTGTAGGACTCATCCTTATTCGAGGAAAAATAAACATAGGGGGTACAAAGCTTCCACTTGCACTCATAGCAGCACATACGGTAATATTTTTGCCTCTCTCCCAGCTTGTTGTAGATCCTTTTTGCTTTTGCCCCTTAGGTCCTAATATTTTCTGTGGGGTATGAACAGTTGAAATTCCCGTTTCGTCCATATTATAGATTCTCGAGCCAGGGAACTTGTGTTTTTCCATTACTCCTTCCAAATTTGAGAAAAAACTTTTGCACAGCATCCTTATTGAAACCTAGAATTCGGCTCACGCTTGTTGCCTCTGGTTTCCGAAGGCTGATTTCTTGATTTCGCCGTAGAAACCCGCTGAGCCAGTCTTTACCAGCAGTTCTTAAGGTGGTGTTGAAATTGTGTGGTATGTTATTTCTACTTGCAAATTCAAAAGCGATTTTTCGAAGCTCGATAGGTGATATTCCATGGAATATTTTAGCCATCATAATGACATGTTTAACCAGTTCTTTTTCTTGTTCATCAGAAAAGGTAGCTTTTCTTCATAAACGTGCCTATTGTGACTGACCAGACTTATACCTATCCTTTAGAGTAGAAACAGTAATTCCATATGCCCTGGATACTGCTCTCAGCTTTCCACCTTCATTCATTGCTTTTAAGGCTTCTTTCAACACGTCTCCAGTCCATTTCACTTTATCTGTTTTCCTTTGTCTCTTTCTCGGCATCTAAAATATAGTAAAATATAAATTGTTTTTGATTTAAAAAATATATTGATTGCTATTCTGTAAACGCTTGTGTTGTATTACAAATTACATATGCAGACCCATAATTATTAATAAAAATACAATTGAAAACCTGAGAATGAGAATCAAGTAAATATCAATATCATGAAACTGATATAAATCAATTCTACAATAAACATTCTCGATGGTCTTGAGGAAAAGATCTCACCTTAAGATCCAATATTCGTGGGTTCAAACCCAGCTGAGGTGGGCGGAATTTTAATGATAAATAAAAATTCGTAGCACAACTTCCTTCGGAGGGTAAGTAAAGCTATTGATCCCATTTTAATTGTGGTATGTAAAAGAGCTCTGGAAAGTGTGTGAAAGTAGCCTACATTTCCAGCAAAATTTGAAGGCGCATACGTTTTCTATTGTAGAAATCTGTCGTGTGTTAATATAATCACTTGGTTCAGAAAGTGCACGTTAAATACCTCAACAAAAAAAACTATAAAGTATCCAGAAAAAAAATATTGTTTCTCAGATATGGGTTCGTATTTTATGTATTTTAATATTACAAGTTTTTTTAAAAATTTCATGATGTTGTTTTGTAAATTAAGTTCATTTTGTATATTTAGTTTTTGGGCTTTATCTGGTTCACATTTTCAGGTCTTCAATAATTGTAAATAACTATGTTAAAGAACCAAAACAATTTCCACTTTAAATGTCAATACTTGTTCAATTTTCAATTCATCGTGATTGTTACACTAGTTTGGTCTAAATATAATATCAAGATTCCGAACTATGCTTAAATAAACACTTTAAATATTCTAAAGAAGCCACACGGAGTATAAATACATTAGTGTTCAATTTTAGTTAAATTCTTTACTTTTAGATCTTATGCTTACGCGCAGGTTAAGGGAATATAAAAATAATTGTTTCTTATTTTTATATTGCCGTAAGAAACAAGAAGGGGGTAATACCGCACAATGTGCGGGAATGCCCTCTCTAAACGTGCGGGATTACCCCACAACACGTTTCGCCATTTTCTACCTCTTCAACAAATATTGTGTTATTTAGAAGGAATATTTACTGGTGTAGACTTATTGTTAAAAACAAGTTCTATTTGTAGATGCTTATGAAAAAATAGTAAATATACATCCAAATTGACTTACCTTTAACGAAATACTATTGAAAATAGTAAGCAAAAGAATAAAACTATAAAAACAATGATTACACAGAAACAAAGGCCACTTGTGTTCTGAGCTTACGCTATTTAGTTCACCCTATAAGCCGCTAGAGTATGCCATGGTAGGTATTTTACCACAGTGAAAAAAGTGAGCTGTTTGAGGGTGTGCGGTATTGCCCAACTGTGCGGGATTCCCCCGCTCTCCCCTAATATATGTAAAACGAAATCATATACACTAGCAAACCCAAGCATATATTGCACTATAGCTATATAAAACATTTTTGAGTCCCCGTTTTAAATTTTATAATTTTATTTTTAAAGAATTTATATCCTCATTTATATGTTTAGACCAATAAAAAAAGATCAATACTGGGTCCACAAGGGTCAACACTTTGTTTTTAAATTTCTACTTCCGGTTAAAAATTTTGACATTTTATTGGGTGTTGCACATCTTCATGTCATCGCATTGCTATTAAATTCCTCATTTATAATAATCTTTACCAATAAAATAAACTATTGGTTTTATAAAATTATATCCCAGATTAAATATTTTTATTTCTGATAGTACTACAACTTTCCTTGCCTTATAATTAAAATAGTTTTATAGACAAACAAATAGATGGATAGATGACATTGCGAAAACCACTTTTATGTTTCAGTGATTAATGTTAAAATTTATCAAAACTTTGAGTTAAATTTTTTAACAATCACTATATTTATCCCTCCAATTGATCGAGTAAAAGTAAAAAAAAGCATTATTATATTTCAACAAAAGCATAAATCAAATAGCATACACTTCTACAGCATCATTAAGAAAATAATAAAATCTGTGACCACCAAAGAGCATAGCAATAAATCTAATTTTCTAACGTGAATAATAAAAACTCGTAGGATTTGTGAAACCAAATAATAAGTTTATACATTGTTGTTAAAACACTTCATCAAAGATCATAAATTAAATAATAAATACTTATTCTATGGCATTAAGAACTAGGAACACTGTTATCCACCAAAGAGCTTAAGAATCAAATTCATTTTCAAAGTCCTTAATTGAAAAGTGTATATATATATATATATATATACACTTTTCAATTAAGGCCTTTGAAAATGAATTTGATTCTTAAGCTCTTTGGTGGATAACAGTGGATTATATATATATATATTTGCTTATAACCCAGAAACAATTATTTTATAAAAATATATTTCAAATAAAAGTTTTTTTTTTAATAGTATTACAATTTTGCAATGATAAGTTATTTAGTATCTCAAATAGTTGTGGAGATACGGAAATTTCCGCTTCTGTAAAGTACCCTAAAATTCATTTTCATGGGAAAATGAAAATATACAGTTTATTTATAAACTTAATCAAAAACTAGATACAAATTTTAATAAAAATTGTTTGAGCTGATTTTTAAAAAAATGGTTTTTTTTTCTCTTTTCACTCTTGATTAAACTACTCTTAATTTAAAGTTTAAACAGAAACACAAACAGACGGCATTTCAAAGACCACTTTATATGATTTGGGGGTCATGAGACGTCGACATCCATCAACATTTCAGGATAGATTTCTTTCTAACGGTCGCAATACTTGACCTTTTGTGTTCAAAAAGTTAAAAATATATAAATATTTGCATATAACTTGAAAGTTATTGGTTTTATAAAAATATGCTTTGATTATAATATTTGTATTATAAATAGATATACATATTTGTAATGATAAGTAATTTCATTTATCAAATAGTTTCGGAGATATGATACAAAATGAGAATTTACGCATCAGACCGGAGCCCTTAAAGTCATTTTGCCGAAATATTGAGAGTAGCCATTTTGTTTGGAATATTTATAAATTTTTAGAAATTAAATGTAATCAAAATCGTTAGAGCCGATTTTGATAAAATCGACTTTTTCTCTTTTTGCCCTTCAGTAAACTACCCTTAATTTTAGAGTTAGATATTTAATTCCAAAAACCGCTTTGGGCAACCCTATGAAAACCCTAGCTACCAAGTTTTGGCCAATCGGTAAAATAGTTTAGGCTCTAGTTGGAGGTACACACAGACAGACAGACAGACAGACGGAAATTCAAAAACCACTTTTTCGGATTCGGGCGTTCATGAAACGTCGAGATTCATCAAAATCTCAAGATTTTTTTTTTTTGCAATCACAATACTTTCTTTACCTGTACCATGACGAGAAAGTAAAAATATATTACATTTGACCCATGCTTCCATTCACTAATAATTAATATTATTTTTATAACTTTTAATATAAAATGTATTAGTTTTTATAAAAATATATGTAAAATTAGTATATTTTCTATTAAAAGGCATAAAAATTTTTATCAATTATTAGTGAATGCAAGAATGGGTCTACTTCAAAATATTTTAATATATTTTTATCCCTGTATAGATCAGATTCGTCCACCCCCCTCCCCTTTCCCCCGCAGTTTACTTTCTAGTTGCCCCAGCTTCTTTAGTTATGTTTTTAGTACTAGATGTTATAAATCTCGAAAGTGTATATTTTAGGTACTTCACAATCGAAAGAGATAAAGAGAAAGTAATTTGATGAGGGACTTGATCTTTAACGATGCAGATAGGGATGTGATATCGAAAGAAAATTATCGATACTTTATTCATTAAAAGAATCGAAAGAAGACTATCGATACCCTACTAATATTGAAATAACAGTATCAATAAAAAGTAATATAATAATTCGTGTATATCCTTAGCTTTACATTCGATAACAATTGAGACTAAAACACCAAACACCATGTAGGCTTGCATCAAAATAAACACCAAAGCCCTACACCGATATATCACGACTGGTAGACTTGTTAAATACATTTCAAATAGCCGTGTTTTGTCTTTCCAAAAGGAAATTGTTTCAAATTTTTAACTGCTACCAATCAGGGAATTAATTGGTGCTGTATTTATATTTACACGTTGAATCGAAAAGTTAATCGGTTCCGGTTCTCCAATAAAACATTTTAAGGTTCTGGTATTAATTCTAATTAGAGAACAATAAAAGTTCCTGTTCTTTTTGGCTTTTAATTATGTTCTGGTTCTTTTAAATACGTCATAGATTGATGAAAAATACCGAAAAGGAAATATTGAGTACTTCAAATAAAATTAAGTTAAAGAAAGAAGGGCATGGAATACAAGTATAAAAATGTAGGACCTTTAAGAACCAATAAGAACCTTTATGACCATAAATATCATATATATATATATATATATATCGATTTATATTCTGTTTCTGATTACCAATAAATTTAATTTTGGGTTCCTGTTCCGGGTATGGTTACTTAAAAATAAAAGTTAATTTAGATCATTGGTTCTGGTTCCTATTCAGCTACTGATGCTTGTGTTTTGGCTATCAGCAGCTTATACTATTTTAAATAAAAAATGTAATATCTTAAGGATGGGGAAAGTTTTTAAGAGTAAGTGCACTGGTATTTGCCTGAAACTAAATAAAATAAACTTGTTAAAACCAACTACCAAGATTTTTTTTTACTGGGTTTATACCTATACGTGCACTTTTAGAACGTCCAGAAAATCTAAACACAACTTACAAATTAGCCTAATACTAATAATAATAGAACAGTCAATCAATCCCTATACAACAATCTGTCAATAATATATATTCCAGACTAATTTGGCACATACGCTACTAACTGTGACAAGGTTTGACTCATGCCAGTACATTCAGCCAGGAATCGAACCTCAGCCTGTTTACAAAAGGTGATAAAGTGTAATGAGAGTATAACGCCTTACTGTGGATTCACATGTTGGCCGAAAAACTAGAGCAGAACAGAAACGTAGTCAAGTGACGAACTCTAAGCCCAGCACAAGATTTCCGCCCAATCGGCTCGAGCTGTTCCGCTAAACTTAAACTCGTCTTTACTTGGTCAAATCTGCATGAAATGTTCGGCACAGAAGAACCAATCAAATCTTAGAGCCAACCATCTCAAATCAGCACGCATGTGCATTTGACAATGCATGCGCTCTACAGCCAGAAGCAAGCAGACAGCTTCGTTTTCCTTTGTGTTGAGATTTGAAATAACCCGTTTATGTAAAGCGTGTGTATTGATGTATAGGATTGAGCCACTACACTGAATTATAATTTGAAAATATCCATCGGGGGACTGATCTAAAATATATCGGTTGTTTTAAGTTAGTGTTGCAATTCATCATGGGTCAACATACAGAATGAATAATTGCTGCGCCACTGAGGCAGATTCTGCTTTCTGTTTTCGGTGAACCTATGAATCAAGCTTTAGAACTGTGGTTTTCAAAGGGTATGTTGCGAGATTGACTAAGTGTGCCGCGAAATGTTGATCGCTATTTTAATTAAAATTAAAATATGTATTTATAGGAAGAAAAAAAGCGTAAAATAAAAGAGAGAGAAAATGAGCATTTTAAATATATTTGTAATTTAAAATAGTTGAAACAGTAAATATCAATATCTCGAGTTAATAAGACACTTGGGTTTGTCGTTTATAGGTCGTTCTCGTTTCTTATTCTATATGTTTGTAAGTGCCGAAAATAACAGTTCGTAGAGTCCGTAGTAGAAAATGCCAACAGCGTTCTTACAGCACATCAGATATTGTTGGGAACTCCTTCTTTGCTAATTTTCCAAAATCTAGCATGTGGTGTTCTCCATATTTCAGCTGTAGGGTGTCATCTATCTGCAGTTCAGCGAGTTCTTCAACTTTTTCCCTAATGAGTTGGGTTGTTGCCTCAGGCGATACTGCATACAGCCCTTTATCATTTTGTAGGAGGTCAAAAGCCAGTTACTTTCAATTACTTTGTTAAAAAGGGGCAGATGTCCTATCATAACCTGTCATTGCATAAATAAACAGGAGGGTGATTTTTACAGGGCCTAAAGGTTCTTGAAGCTCCACAATATTGTGAATCTTATCAGGTTTGCCAGTTTTTACAGTAATTAGGAGAGATAGCTTACTGCTTGAAAGTGCACGCACAGCTAGCATGGTAAGGATATCTGTATCAGTTGCTATAACTGTTACGTGATTCCCAGCTGATAACTCAATGGCTGTCGAAACAATAAGACAATCTGCATCTCCACTTGGTAACTGGACCAATATGCCACAATTTCATAGGATGGATATTAGAAGTTTGTTAAAACGTGATTCGTTTTTGCAATTCGCTAGAAAATCTTCCTGAGAGGATATGGCAACCATGTCAAAATATATTGCTAAATCTACCAAGGTTTTCTTTCTGCTCAGGCGCTTCTACTCCTTTGCTTGAGTGTTCGGTGGACCCTCATACCTGTCAAACACTACTGTTGATGAAAACTTAAAATGTTTCATCATATAAGATGAATATGTAATGAAAATAATCCTGTAGGTCGCTGGTATCGGTCAAATGATGATATGAATATGGTACCTACCATCTACAACAAACACTGTGACTTTTGGTGCATTTTATTTTCAAAGAGAAACAGACTCTAAGACTTCGGTGAGGGTTGATTTCATCGTCTTCCTCATCAATATTTCGTCAAACAAAGACATAGGTCTGGGTGCTAATTCACATGATAAAAAACCTGCATTAACTCAGGTCCAGATAGGAATACACCCACAATACGATTAAGTAGCTGCTGTTTATTTATTTGCACGCTTTGTTTATGCACTTGTATAGTGTTGTTCATGCCGGATAAAGGTTTGGCTTTGTCCTTGCGCTTAAGCTTTGTAGCTCCGAAAGTTCCATTTCATGTTTTTCATGCATTCTGAACCTTTTTCCAGAGCTTTGTCACAGTTAACAAATTCGTTACATACAATACCAGTCTACAAGCTGATTAACTCAGTGTATGAACGATAGGAAAATGATTGATGAACATCAAAACAAGAGGAAAATATTGGACTGTCACGATCATCCCTAGGTTTTCTGCTTGAGCTAATCTCCACATGTTGTTAGGAGGTGATATTTTGGGCCCCACAAAAATTCTCCAGAGCACTGCAGATAGGTACACTATGGGGGATTGAAAGAATCCACTTCGCAAGGGTGCTGTCAATTATGCCACACCCACGCATAAGCCCACCGTCTGTCTTAATTGCTCTTTGGATAAATCCACGGTTACACCACACCAAAACTTATTGGTGCATCTGATTGTAAAATAACATTTGCTGCAGTAGGATTCAAAGTCATCTTTATCCATTATGCAACTTAGTCCAGACATTTGTTGTAGATAAAGATGTGCTGATTTTGCTTAGTAAAGATGACCTGCAGCGTGTAAATACGGTATATGGAACAGGCACAAGCAAGGTGTGAGTATAAGTCTCCACTCCTCTTTGTCCGAATAAAGGAGCGAATAATTTCAACTTGATTAACGTATTCTAGCCAAATTTTTGCGGTGCTATTGTTACTGCATACTTGATCGTACCTTTCATGAAAACTTTTGAGGATTCTTGTTGTGACATCTTCTTTCACTGCTTATGTGACCAAGATGGCACCGTTTAAAAGACCTGCCTCAAGTATTTACATATTTTCTTTGAAGCCATTGAAATCCTTACATCCCTGGAGTAGTAATTTCATGAGTGTTAGCTGTGTTATGTAATATGCACGGAATGCTCTAGTGAAGGCATGTCTGCTGATCATGTATATAACAGAAGCTTTTGCGAACACTGTAGACCATAAGTCTTCAAGTCCACTTCCGTTCATAAAGTAACCCACAGCACCCATAAATACATTAAAAGGTGGAACCCACCTAAGCGCATGATGACAGTTGACAGTTATGACGATCCGGTAATATGATTTAATTAAATTTTAACACTTTAAACTAATTTTTAAGTATTTATGGACTTTTTAAACTTTGGGGTATTCTACACACAAAAAAAAGCCATGCCTTGGACTTTTGGGAACTTTTGATATGTTGCTAAGCATGTAGATCTTGAAATTTTCAAGTTTCTCCGAATTTTGTCTGAGCTTACCTGCTTTTTTCAACAATATTCCTGGACTATTTGTAAACTCGTGAAACTGACCCACAATATTAGTTTTAATAATTTGAAGGGAAAAAACTGTTTAAAATTTTGTCTGGTAGTTTATATTGGGTTCAATATAATCTTGCATCGATTAATGTTAGATAATGTCACACTAATTTCATATAAATAGCTACCAGTATGTTCATTTTAAGCAAAATGGCAAGCACGCTGGGTAGAAAAAGTACAGCGCTCACAGGGGAACCAATTGGTTATAAAGAGATAGTAAGTGTCCATTAGAACCTTGAGTGAAGTTTAAAAGTAAATGGTATATATATATAAATATATAAAAGCTTTTTATATAGTCTGCGTGCCCATCCACCCCACCTAGCTTATCCTTTGAATCCACCCCGCAAACAGACCTTCACGCACAACTCGCACATTTCATTCCATTACTACCTTTGTCAAGGCCGGATACCTTTGGGATAACTGACTGGGTTTTTTACAAAACAGATAATAATACTGGTGCTGGAGTCGGCCCCAGATGGTGATAGGAAATGTATGACCACCAGAACAAGTCATAAGAAAAGAAAATCCTAAAAACCCCGAACAATGATAGTCATAATTCACCCACCAAGCATCATAATACCTTAAACACACTTTTCCAAATCCCAAGAAAACAAGCCTACCTATACCGAGAAACAGCGCTATCATTCATTTCATAACACTATCACTAACAACAAATTTAAGTTACTTACAGCCACAATTCACTGGTTTTTACCTAAACGTAAAATTATTAATTATAAAAAAAAGGGTTAAGTATCCCGACTGTAACTCAGTACCCACACAGAAAATCAGTACCGTATTCATTTACAGACCAGAGAGCATTACTGTCTCTGGTGGATTTAAAAGGGGCAATAGTCGAATGGCGTGCTCCCCAATGTGGAAATTATTCTAGCTAAACGAGTGGGTTGTGTATTGGAGAACTATTGAAATGGTATATGTTTGTAACTACATTTTCTGTTGGAGGGAGCTTAAACTACATGTATAGCACATAGCTTTAATAAAATAAATTGGTAAAGAAAACTAAGTATTATTAATAATACATTATTGAGAGTGGTATTTATTTAATTTGAAAGAACACCTTTTTTTTTTTCAGATGCAAATTACACCTTCAAGGCAAAGTTGCTGTGTCAAGAATTGGGATCTTCTCAAACGTTTGAATATTTTGCATTAGTGTTCCCTGGTTATTGCACTGATGATAGTTCTAACGAACTTGGAGCAACAGGTCAAGTTGTTGAGGAAAACTCTGTCAGCTATAAACAAGATACAAGCATTACTTTTAAAAATGAGCATAATAATAATAATAATTATAAATATACACAAAATAATGGATTCATTGAAACAAAGAATGGGCAGGATGAATTTAATGCAAAATTGTCACTAAAGAATAATTCAATACACTTTTTTAATCGTCTTATTCCAAAAAGTACCCAGACAAACAACACATATAGAGATAAAAATTCATTCACCCACCAAACACAAGATAATAGTGAAAATTGGCTTACATCAACTGAACGAATGCTTTACCAGCAAATAGATAAGATTTCAAATGTGAATAATAGTTCTGATAGAAACAAATATTTAAAAGATATTAAGTATGATACAATTAAACCTACATTATTTATTTTTTCTAAGGTTGAAAATCCAAACCAACAATTTAGGGATGAAACTAAAGCACAGAAAATAAAACAAAATATACCCATGCAAATTGTTAGTAAAATATACAAAACTAATATGTCAAATGGTAGAATCTTAGAAGCCTTATGGTTTTATAAAAAAAGGTATCCTGTACTGGGAAAGTTCAAACAACACGCTGGCGAACATTTATATAGTGACGAGGAAAAAATTCCTAAGCTTTTATTTGATAGTCAACAACTTGATAACTCATTTTTAAATAAAACAGAATTTATAAGACATAATTCACTTTTAAGAGATAAGTTAAAGAAATATATTAAATCTTCTTTAAGCTCCGCAGATAGTTATAAGAAGAATATATTTGTTAAAAAAACAGCTTTGGACGATGATTTTTCCTCTGAAAATAAAAACCTTCAAGAATGTCTACATATGAAGTCATCAAAAGAACCTGCTAGATTGGAATATAAAAAAATGCAATGTAAAAATACAGATCAAAGTAAAGAATACTTAACAAGTAGAAACAAAATATCACCAAACATTTATTTGAATAATCTAATAAATTCACATGATTTGTCAGTCAAAGGACAGAAGCATAAATATTTAACATCGAAGAGTCTCAGGCGCAATACAACCTCAATCCATAAATTAATGATCATGAGTTCTGAAAAGCCAGAGGTTACAAAAAATGAATCAAGATTTGAATTTAAATCCAAAAGATTCTTTATTCTAAAACCAATTTTTAATCAAAAATTTATATTCAAACCCAGTATGCTAGATGTGTCCGAAGAACAAAGCAATAATTTGTACAAAATAAAAGGTTCAAATACAAGTGAAGAGAACAACTCAAATATTCGAGCATTTACCAGACGTGGAGGCAACTCTGAACCTCAGACAATAAGGAGGGATGTATCTAATGCTCAGGCAATAAGTAGAGGTAACTCTAATGCTCAGACAATAAGGAGGGGTGAATCTAAAGCTCAGATAGTAAGGAGGGGTGAATCTAAAGCTCAGACAATAAGGAGGGGTGGATCCAAAGCTCAGGCAAAAAGGATGGGTGAATCCAAAGCTAAGGCAATATGGAGAGGTGGATATAAAGCTCAGGCAAATAAGGAAGGGGGTGGATCTAAAGCTCAGACAATAAGGAGGGGTGAATCTAAAGCTCAGACAATAAGGAGGGGTGAATCTAAAGCTCAGAAAATAAGTAGAGGTGAATCTAAAGCTCAGACAAAATGGAGAGGTGGATATAAAGCTCAGACAATAAGGAGGGATGGATCCAAAGCTCAAGGAAAAAGGAGGTGTGGATCTAAAGGTACACGAAGAAACTTTTGTCTTTTAGGTGTTTGTTTGCATGTCCCCTCAATTTGGGGTGGATTTGGTAATTGGAATCCTAAACCCCACCATTCACCCGATTGCTGGGAACCTGACCCTGATGAGTCTCATCCAGGTGACTGGGAACCTGACCCTGATGAGTCTCATCCAGGTGACTGGGAACCTGACCCTGATGAGTCTCATCCAGGTGACTGGGAACCTGACCCTGATGAGTCTCATCCAGGTGACTGGGAACCTGACCCTGATGAGTCTTATCAGTGACTGGACTGACCTATATTATCCGATGACTGGGAACCTTATCCTGATGAGTCTTATCCCGATGACTGGGAACCTTATCCTGATGAGTCTTATCCCGATGACTGGGAACCTTATCCTGATGAGTCTTATCCCGATGGCGACGGATCTGATTCCAATGAGTATGGTCCCGATAGCGAGGGATCTGATTCCAATGAGTCTGGTCCCGATGGCAAGGGATCTGGTTCCAATGAGTCTTGTCCCGATGATGAGGGATCTGACTCCAAGGAGTCTTGTCCCGATGGCGAAGGATCTGATTCCAATGAGTCTGGTCCCGATGGCGAAGGATCTGATTCCAATGAGTCTGGTCCCGATGATGAGGGATCTGACTCCAAGGAGTCTTGTCCCGATGGCGAAGGATCTGATTCCAATGAGTCTGGTCCCGATGGCGAAGGATCTGATTCCAATGAGTCTGGTCCGATGAGAGGGATCTGTCCAAGGAGTCTGTCCCGATGCGAAGGATCTGATTCCAATGAGTCTGGTCCCGATGGCGAAGGATCTGATTCCAATGAGTCTGGTTCCGATGGCAAGGGATCTGGTTCCAATGAGTCTTGGTCCCGATGATGAGGGATCTGACTCCAAGGAGTCTTGTCCCGATGGCGAAGGATCTGATTCCAATGAGTCTGGTCCCGATGGCAAGGATCTGATTCCAATGAGTCTGTCCGATGGAAGGGATCTGACTCCAATGAGTCTGTCCCGATGGAAGGATCTGATTCCAATGAGTTGGTCCCGATGGCGAAGGATCTGATTCCAATGAGTCTGGTTCCGATGGCAAGGGATCTGGTTCCAATGAGTCTGGTCCCGATGGCAGGAATCTGGCTCCAATGAGTTGGTCCCGATGGCAAGGGATCTGATTCCAATGAGTCTGGTTCCGATGGCAAGGGATCTGGTTCCAATGAGTCCTGGTCCCGATGGCAAGGGATCTGTTCCAATGAGTCTGGTCCCGATGGTAAGGGATCTGGTTCCAATGAGTCTGGTTCCGATGGCAAGGGATCTGGTTCCAATGAATCCGGTCCCGATGGCGAGGGATCTGATTCCAATGAGTCTGGTCCCGATGGCAAGGGATCTGGTTCCAATGAGTCTGGTCCCGATGGCAAGGGATCTGGTTCCAATGAGTCTGGTCCCGATGGCAAGGGATCTGGTTCCAATGAGTCTGGTCCCGATGGCAGGGATCTGTTCCAATGAGTCTGGTCCCGATGGCAAGGGATTGTTCCATTGGTCTGTCCGATGCAGGATCTGATTCCATGAGTTGGTCCCGATGGCAAGGGATCTGGTTCCAATGAGTCTGGTCCCGATGGCAAGGGATCTGGTTCCAATGAGTCTGGTCCCGATGGCAAGGGATCTGGTTCCAATGAGTCTGGTCCCGATGGCAAGGGATCTGGTTCCAATGAGTCTGGTCCCGATGGCAAGGGATCTGGTTCCAATGAGTCTGGTCCATGGCAAGGGATCTGGTTCCAATGAGTCTGGTCCCGATGGCAAGGGATCTGGTTCCAATGAGTCTGGTCCCGATGGCAAGGAATCTGGTTCCAATGAGTCTGGTCCCAATACACCCGATTGTAAGGAACCTGAATCGGATGAGTTTGGTCCCCCCCATGTACCTGATGACAAGATACCAGGCCCTGATGAGTCTGGTCCCGATGGCAAGGGATCTGGTTCCAATGAGTCTGGTCCCGATGGCAAGGGATCTGGTTCCAATGAATCTGGTCCTAATGGCAAGGGATCTGGTTCCAATGAGTCTGGTCCCGATGGCAAGGGATCTGGTTCCAATGAGTCTGGTCCCGATGGCGAGGGATCTGATTCCAATGAGTCTGGTCCCGATGGCGAGGGATCTGATTCCAATGAGTCTGGTCCCGATGGCAAGGGATCTGGTTCCAATGAGTCTGGTCCCGATGGCAAGGGATCTGGTTCCAATGAGTCTGGTCCCGATGGCAAGGGATCTGGTTCCAATGAGTCTGGTCCCGATGGCAAGGGATCTGGTTCCAATGAGTCTGGTCCCGATGGCAAGGGATCTGGTTCCAATGAATCTGGTCCTAATGGCAAGGGATCTGGTTCCAATGAGTCTGGTCCCGATGGCAAGGAATCTGGTTCCAATGAGTCTGGTCCCTCCAATACACCCGATTGTAAGGAACCTGAATCGGATGAGTTTGGTCCCCCCCATGTACCTGATGACAAGATACCAGGCCCTTATGAGTCTGGTCCCGATGGCAAGGGATCTGGTTCCAATGAGTCTGGTCCCAATGGCAAGGAATCTGGTTCCAATGAGTCTGGTCCCTCCAATACACCCGATTGTAAGGAACCTGAATCTGATGAGTTTGGTCCCCCCCATGTACCTGATGACAAGATACCAGGCCCTGATGAGTCTGGTCCCGATGGCAAGGGATCTGGTTCCAATGAGTCCGGTCCCAATGGCGAGGGATCTGATTCCAATGAGTCTGGTCCCGATGGCAAGGGATCTGGTTCCAATGAGTCTGGTCCCGATGGCAAGGGATCTGACTCTGATGAGTCTGGTCCCGATGGCAAGGGATCTGGTTCCAATGAGTCTGGTCCCGATGGCAAGGGATCTGGTTCCAATGAGTTTGGTCCCGATGGCAAGGGATCTGACTCTGATGAGTCTGGTCCCGATGGCAAGGGATCTGGTTCCAATGAGTCTGGTCCCGATGGCAAGGGATCTGGTTCCAATGAGTCTGGTCCCGATGGCAAGGGATCTGGTTCCAATGAGTCTGGTCCCGATGGCAAGGGATCTGGTTCCAATGAGTCTGGTCCCGATGGCAAGGGATCTGAATCTGATGAGTTTGGTCCCTCCCATATACCCGACTGTGAGGGATTTAGCCAATGGAATCTTAAGCTTCCAGCAATTTGTCCTGGTATCTTTTCAAGTATAGCGAAAAGCAATAATGGATCTTCAAGCCAGGCAATAAGCCATAATGGGGGTCAGAGTATAGCAGAGGCTGAACATTATTCTTACTCCGTTGCAAACAGCAGTGGTAGATCAAACAAAGCACAGTTTTTGTTTTAAAAAAGAAGTCAAAATAAATCTATATATATGTGAATCAAGCATTTACAAACTAATAAAATTAATTATAAATATTCAAACTTTAAAAAATATATAATCAAGACAATTATAACTTATTGAACATTGTATTTAAATCTATATTTGTAAACATATATCTATGACTAGAGGTAATTTAACTACTTTTTCCCTTAATTTCTCCAAATTTTTTCCCATTTTTCCCATTTGCAAGTGTACTTTGTAAAAAACAATATTATTTTTAAAAAGACCTGCTTCAGTGAGCAAGGACGTAAGAAAGGGGGAGTTTTGGGAGTTTAAAAATCCTCCCCCTAAAGTTTACAAAAAACAGCTTTATTTACTCTCAATGCAAAACAATAAAATGCGAGTATATATAGCTTGTCAACACCATTATAATACAGCGTATGTACATTTCTGTAAATAGTTTGTGATTGTGTAGATTAGTCAGACAATAAAGCTTAATAGACTAAGACAATATATTAATAAATTAAAATAAAATATTAGTGAGTGTGGTGAGAGCTGTGGACGTTCACAAGTCTTGGAGATTAGGAAACAACAAAATCTTTCAAGTTGAAAATATTCAAATGGTAGTTCCAAGAGCATGTCGCAATTAAGTCATCAAAGAAAGAAGAATTGAGAGCAAGAATAGGAAAACTAGAGGGGGAAGGTGGCTTGAGCTATTCACCCCTAACCGGTTGCAGTTTGCAGAAATATAAATAGTGGAACTTTAAAACAGCCTGTCTGGAGATAAGTGATTGTTATTAAATACTGTGACGTGGGAATGCTTTTAGTTTTATAATTTTAGTGTGTAGTGTAGACCAGTGTTAATTAAGTTAACTAAGCAGTCCCATTCCCTCCCCCTTCTTGCCTTCAGTAACCCTTTTCAAACTTTGTGTTTCAAATAAATAAATCACCAATTCATTTGGTCAAGTTGGAAATATCTTTATTTCAATTGGCCTACTGTACTATTGTAGACTATGTGGGCAGGGGTAACGCCACCTTTTCTTCAAGCACAACACAAACTACTAGAAATCATCTCTTGGAATTGTTTATGGTGGAACCCTATTTGTGTAAAGAAGGTGGGAATAGGGGCTTAATAACCATAAAGTGGTTTTGAGAGACTTTCCCCCTTTCCCAGGCATAATAAATTCCAAGGGCCCTCCCCCAGCGAACGTTTGTCAATTGGTTGTCACTATTGGATAGGTCCTCACCAGGAATATTTTTGAAAATTATACTCCTCTAGAATGTATTTGGAGTGGTCTTGCCTCCGATTTTTTTTAATGTATATGCCCATAGAATATATTTAGAACGGGTAATTCGATTACTTTAGGATCTATTTGGAATTTTTAAACGCATTTGGTTCGAAAATTTAAAAGGGGATTGAAATAAATCTAGAAAAGGTGTGTGGGGTATATTTATTCCAGGGAGAAAAACTATTTTTGGGGTAGTAACCACCCACCCCTTATACCTTAGCCACAATTTAAGTCAATATTTAAGAAGTGCTCAGTATTAATTTTCGAACTTTGAGGGAGAAGGGGCTAGATAAGTTTCTTACTGTTAATAAGTAAATTAAAGTACTTTGTATTCAAATAATCATAGAAATATGAAAACCTTAAATTTGTATAGGGGACTCCATGAAATATGGGGAAGGGGCCCGGGGGTGGGAGAACACTAAAATAACTACGGTACTAAGTGTGGTAGATATTATAAATTGTGTAGGCAGGTAGAAGGAAAAATCCATATTACCAGATATTAAGTCTTAGAATTTGAAATTAGACCTCTAACTCTCTAAGGGGAAAACGGGGGCTTGGAAATTTTCAAAATTCACCTATGTAAACTTTTAGTCAGTGGACATAGACCCTTGACATTTAAAATAAAAAATTGTTTTTAAGCGACTTTTATTCTTTCATTGTTGGCTGCTTGGAAAAATGTCGGTGGAAAACCTCTCTATTTCTGGGCTTAGACGTGCTGCCATTCATGAGGAATTTCGCGAAGGTTGGTCAAGGACGTGGGAGTTTAACGGGCGTTTGCTAACTTACCTCTTCCAACTCCTTGCCTTATGTGGATCTGAAAAACTGTTTGAGGATGCCCGCTTCCAGTTTCATTCCTACCGAATATTCATTATCTAATGAAATGTATTATGTACAGTAATTGAGATTTATTTTGTAGCTACAAAGTGATTTCAGTCTCGAGCTTGTGTAGAGAACAGTGGTCATAAAAACTCAGGGTTACCTGCCTGTGGTGATTTAATCTAATAGCATTAATGAGTGACATTGTTATCAACCGGGGAATGTTAGAACCACGTGTGTGTGTGTGTGTGTGGTGTGTGTGTGTGTGTGTGTGTGTGTGTGTGTGTGTGTGTGTGTGTGTGTGTGTGTGTGTGCGCGCGCGCGCGCTAAGTCCAGCCACTTGGGGGATTAGAGCGAACCCATGCCTACAATAAAAAGTTTCATCAGGAGCCCAGGATCACCCCAGAGTGATTCAACGGTGTAAAATAGGTCTCCAAAATACACACACGAGGATATCTTAATTTAATCACTTAAGCGGGATTGCTTATGGCTAAAGTAATAACAAGAAACGATGAGTTATATCTTGTCCCATTTTTAAGAGAGAACACAAAAAGAAGAACTGATATACAAGATGGTGGGAAAAACATTATAGCTAACAAGGTTACCGAGATAATGCAGTACTTTACATCCTAGGTATTTAGGCGCGAATTACTATATTCTGACTTTCTTCCTTAATTATCGCCCACAAAAATGTTTCTAATCTCATAGTGGCATCATAAAGAATAAGAAAAAGTATATATGAGCCAACACATTGAGAACACAAATAAACCAAATTAAGTCACTAAGTCAAGTAAACTCGGTTACCTACTCAGTACATAATCAGTTAAAAAAATCTTAGGGCAATGGCTTAGTGAGGAGTTTGACAAGCTGATCCTTCGATGAGGTGTATCACAGCTTGATATCGTCATGTTCGAATTGCTCCCAATCATAGTGGTAGCGGATGCCTATGTGCTTGGTACGCTTGTGGTATTCCAGATTCTTGACAAGTTTGATGGCACTTTTATTGTCAACGGAGATCACCGTTGGTGAAGAAGTTTCTTCATAGATATACATGAACATGGTTCGAAGCCACATAGCTTTTTTAGGTGATTTTGAGACCATCATACAAACAACTTCGGTGATTGAGAGAGCTACTGTCGAGTGTCGACTGCCTAGTACTGCCTCAAATAACAGGACCATCTAAGATCTTGAATATGTAGTTTGTTGTCAATTGCCTTGTATAGAGGTCTACGTCATAATCATGGTTTGAATATTCCACAACCATAATTTGGGTCATCGGAATTTTGGTACATGATTCCATAGTTGGCAATAGCATTGAAATATTTAATAATTTTCTCTAATTCGTTCCAATGGTTTCCGTCAAAGCTTTTGAAATATTTGCTGACCTGCACATTGCAAACGCTACATCAGGATGACTGACCATACAAATAAATATTAATGCACCAACTGCTTCCTTGTTTGGTACATGTTTGATTGATTCGTCTTTATCTGCGGCTTGTAGGTGGATATAGGAATCTGCATGCACGCAATATGGATTATCGTCCTTGATATTGAATATTTTGACAACCTGGTTTATGTAGGCTGATTTTACAATGCAGATTGTGTCATTTTCTTAGTTGTATTGTATATACATCCCTACAAAGAATTCTACTGTATAATGATGATGTCGTGATCTCAAAACCACTTTGCAACTTATTGATTATAACATTGCATGAAGTTTTATTTGCCCCCCTCACAAGACCATATTCAACAAAAAGGATTAGAAAGGCACGATACCCCTCAATTTTGGCTTTGTAGATAAAATTATCGACGTTAAATTTCTCGGAGCCAAAAGTCTTTATGAATTGGTCGAACTACCGGTTCCAACATCGTGACGATTGCTTAAGATCGTAATGACTCTTGTTGAGTTTACAAATAATATTTTAATTCACCTGTATTCCTTCTGGAGGACTCATGTGTCATGTATATCTTATCTTTAAGATTTCAATTGGGGAACAAGATTTTTATATCAAATTGAGTTAGTTCATAGATGAATCTAACTACAATAGAGAGGAGCACTTTGATCGAATCATAGCGAGCTACGGAGGAAAATGTTTCATTGTAGTCCATTTCCACATTTTGGATGTACCCTTTTGCACACAAACGGACTTTTTATATCGTTATTTCATCCGAAGTATTTGTTTTAGTTTTAAAAACCCATTTTGGGCTATGGGCTTCTTCCTTTCCGATTTTGATATCATTGTTCATGTGTCATTCTTTTCTTAAGGCGTCAACTTCCCCTTTCATGAAAGTTATCCATTTTACCTTTCCCGGGCATGTAATTGTTTTAAAATAGATACTAGGAGTATCATCATAAAAGCAGAGAAGATTCTCAGTTAACCTTGCTGGTTGCTTCCATATGCTAAGAGATCTGATGCTATTAGTAGAACTCTTCTTGGTCTTGTCGTCTTCTTAGTTTTTAGCTGCAGTTTATTCATTACAGTCACTTTGCGTGGGCACTTAGTGGACAGCTTTTTAAAAGCCTCATTGTTCTTCATTGAAGAGCAGGTTTATTGATATTTTAATTTTATTGGTGTCAGGATCGTACAACTGTAGTTGGAGAGTTTCCATCACAATCAACAAGTATCATCTTCTTGAGCTTCTTATCCAACTTTTCTCATCCGTTTTGCACTAGCATATAGGCTCCACATCCAAACGTCCTTACATGCAATAGTTGAGGGGTTTTGCCAGTCCAAAATTCCAGGAGTGTGGAGTTATGTGCCTGCTTTGTAGGTGTACAGTTTAATATCTATACAGCACAGCTTACAGCTTCTGTCTAAAGATCTTGAGAGAGGTTGCTGGTGCCAAATATCGCCCGAGCAATCTTTATAGTTTTTCGCATAAAATCTCTCCGAGTGAGATTCTTGTTCTGGTGTGTATGGCACTGTTATCTCAGCAATGATCCCTTTTCAGCCAATAAAATCATGAAACTCCTCATTTACATACCTTATACAACTGAATGTATAAAGAATTTGCATAATTCGCTTTTATTTAGTTTTTACAATCTTACAAAAATCTTTAAAACTTTGTGGTGTTTAACTTTAATGTTTGATTAAAGATACTACTCTTTAGTCCAAAAAAGCCTCATTGAAAGTAACAAAGTGATTAGTTACTTCTACAGACACAACTGGCATGGCACCGAGATCACCGTATATTAACTTAATGAACTTAATTTTCTGTTTGGTTGTTGCTGAACATGAGCGTGTGGTTCTTTCCATATGTATAGCCAGGGCCAGGGGTGGTGAACTGGGGGAGGGAACAGAGAGCATTGCATTGATATAAGCACGGGGCAAAGCAAGGTTTTGCCCCTCTTTCTGACATCTGCTATAAAGATCCCAGTGTGGCCTGAATAAATTGTGGGAAATCGAAAAGGTATTTTAAATTTCAAATATTTTTATACCAAAATTAAGACAATATGAATGAAGCAATAGCTGCATCATTGTTGATTAAATTACGCGCTCATTCTTAACTGTCTCGTTTGCCGTGCAGAACACTACAACGAAACTTTATCGCACCTAAATCATAGGGATTGAGCATGCGCCAGGCAGTTAATTACAAACCTCGTCAAGTGTGGTACCATTTTATTAGGTGTGATTGTGTGTTAGTTAAATTGGTTTTTAACATAAAGCGAATGAAAAACTACGAAGTATATGAGTGAGATGATACTTTTCATGGGGTATTATAACTATAACCATACAGATATATTATTATGCTTGATTTAATTTACACTGACCCGTAAAGTTTATCAGATTTTATTCACGCGTATGTTTGATCGTGTATGTCCACCTATCTTATTCATTCACTTGCTAGACGGGTTAATGTTCTTAAGACTGATTCAATTTACCTTATTTTCGTTGGACACGAACGGAGATTCGAACCTCAACATCTCCGTTGACGCTTACCAAATGATTGTGAGTCAACAAATCTAGACCTAGATCATCACTGCCGGTGAGTAAATACTTAGGCCGATACACTAGAGTGGTTCTTATCATACCTTAATAAAACTATGCGTTTAAGGCTAGTGGAATTTTATTGCCATTTCTTATATTACAAATGTATTTGGAAATGTTTGCCCCCCCCTACCCCCCCACGGCCCCGTTCCCCCACCACCGTCCAGGACAAAAGAAATTGTCTGCATGACTCAGGTCAACACTCCCAGCTAAGCCTTTTGAGACTAACTACTTCAAAGAGTTGACATTTATGTGGCCATAGCTTCATATCTTCAAACTTAACTGAATCACTGATTGGCTTTATTTGAGGTTAGAGTCTGAAAAAGCATTTTATACAGGTTATTAGGCTGGCGTTCCCCACACGCGACCAACTTTTTTTTTTTTTTCAAGAACTTCAACGAAATTGTTTGATTTAACAATTTTCATTCCTAGCTTTGTGGTTTATCCTTCAGTTATAAGGTTCTTTTTCAGTTTCGGAACCAATAGGACGCTTCTAATGAATGGGTCATACCACTGAATATTCAGCAACTTTCAAATCATTGCATCACCTTTCCCTTTGACAAATAGCTTGTGGTCGTCATCAAGACAGAGAAAAACCATCACAAATCTCTTCACACTTGTCAAAGTAGTCTCTATGCTATGTCATACGGCTAGAAACCCCACTATTCATGGTCCAAGTATTCTCGTCTGAAAAGGAAATAGGCTTACATGCATTTTCTTTCTCAACAATAAAAGCAGAAAGATTTGACTGGTTAACTTTGCCTTTGTCAGAAACTATGCAATTTTTTTCTTTTTACTTCGGCAGTCACGGGCAAGGTGGACTTCCCACCGGTGGTTGTAGCAGTAAGTTTTCTTACAGTTTGGTTACTTTATTTCCCTGCTTCATAAGATTGTGGTTTACGAGCACGAGATCCAGAGCCACGGTTAGCTACATATACCAAAGGAGTTTCTTGCTCTTCACCCTTCGTCATGGTAGCCTCTTCAAAAATCAGATGGACGTAAAATTGGTGATAGTTTGTTTTTACTAACTCATGGAGATCCTGGCCTGTCTGAAACTCCTATATTTCGAAGATAGATTACTTAAAATCTTAATGGTGATTGTTACATTGCTGACTGTATCTACAACTTATTGTATTTGTCGGGCGAGAGCTTTCACTTTGGCAATGTGTTGAGCCACTGAGTCGGTTGAAATTCACTGATGGTAATAGATACGCTCATGAATTATCATTTCATTTGTTTCTGATCGGTGCTCGTAAATATAATCTAAATTGCTTAGAACTTCGTAGCACGATTTACAATTTTCATCAAGGGCAATTTGACTGAGCTCCATAGCTGTGGTAAGGGTAAACATAGCTATGGCGTCCCTATGCTGCCATGGGCCATTGGCCTTATTTGTATATCAATAGGCATGGCTTCATCACATTTTGAAATTTTGAGAATTACTTTGGTGCGTAGAGCGCAAGTCAACTGGAACTTAAACTGCTAGTAGTTACTACCAGTAAACTAATTTACAGGGGAAATGTCGACCTTTTCCAGTATTATGACTCAAGTTCAAGGTTACAATCTCCAAGCTCATTCTAACAGAGACGGATTCTAGTAAACTTGCTTGTGTACAAATAACTGAAACTTCACTTTTTCGTTTAACTGATAAACGAGAATGCTCCCGTGAAAATTTTCACTCAAATATTCTGACACAAAACTTAATGTGTTCATAAAATAACTTTCTTGTGACGCTAATAGCCCTGGCAGCGTGTATACTTTGAGCAACAAATTGTTAACAAACTGATTCGTTTTTGTAACTAATAACGCATTAGGAACTAATCATGGGGCTGGCTGCCCTATACTGTGTGGAAGTACATATTTTTCTTTCAAATTCAAGCCTCAAAAGATGCATTTTATAGCCATATTTGACTTAACCCTAGAATGCTTACCGGGGTGACGCGTCACCCCAACCATATTTATATTTTTCCACCATTATTTTGTGTGAGCGTTGACAGTTCTCATGGCACAGCTATTCCTCCATCAGTTAGAAGTGTTTCCAGCATTCAATAGGCTGAGATCTTACGAGCTGTATACATCGTGTTCTGGGAGCCTTGGGGTAGCACATCACCCCACGTAATCAACCACGTTCGTAATAATTTGAGTAAGTTTTTTTTTTTTTTTTTTCTAGTTTCGGAAAATATGGCTATACGAGTAGACAATCCAAGGTTTGGTGATACAGTCCATGAAATACTTATTGAAGATGCTGAGATTGATGAGGTATTTTTGTAGTGACCATGATAATGATGGTGATATAGTCGAAGATAACGTCATAGTGGACTCAGACCATCCAGATGAACAGAGTGCAGCTGATGATTCAGATGATGATCAAGCTGGCTTGAAAACAGGTGGCATTTCTTTAAAAGGTAAGAATAGACACAAATGGTCAGGTGAACCTCCTGTACGTTATAGAATTCCAGCAAGGAATATTGTTTTACGAATACCTGAAGAAAAGGCTGAAGCTAAAAGGATAATAGGAGAGCTGGAGGCTTCCGGAAAATTATTTTCACAGAGGAAATGATTGATCTCATAGTTACTCACACAAATGAAGAAATCTCTCACCAATATGTAAAGTATTCTAACGATGTAAAGTTTGTTGGTTCAACTGATGCACTTGAAATACAGGGACTCATTTTATTGATGTACATAGATAGAGAGCAAAAGGACAATCATCTTCATACTAGTGAAATGTGGTCTTCATTTGGATCTTATGTATATCACACAATAATGAGTGAGACACGGTTCACATTTCTAATAAACTGTTTTTGGTTTGACAACAAAGAAACTCGAAATCAAAATGATAAGTTGGCGTCAGTACGTCAACTGTGGGAGATTTTCATCAGCAATTGTACACAGTCATACACAGCTCATGAGTACTGGACCATTGACAAACAGTTATTAGGTTTCAGGTGAAACTGTCCTTTTCGTGTTTTATTGGGAAGGAAAACTTTAATGACCATGACTCACTTGCCGTTCAGTACATGAAGAAATTCACACAATCTATTCATGGAACTGGGCGGAATATAACATTTGATAATTGGTTTACGTCAATACCTCTTACATTCATTATGCTGAAAGATTATAATCTCACTACAGTTGACACAATTAGGAAGAATAAACCTAATATTCCTCCTTCCTTTCAACCCAGCCGTACCAAGGATGTTCTATCATCGCAGTTTGATTTTGATGGGAAAAGACCCTAATTTCACTCTGTCCAAATAAAGGAAAGTTGGTTATTCTTTTATCGACTATGCATACAGGTAAAGACGTTGATAATGATACCAAAAATCCTGAGATAATACTTTTTTATGACAGTACTAAAGGAGGAGTTGATACTTTTGACCAGATGGTACGTGGCTTCAGTGCCTCAAGAAAAACCAGACATTAGCCACTTCGATATTTCTATGGGATTTTGAACGAGGGTGGAATAAACGCTTAGATACTCTTCAAGTCAGTATTAAAACCAGCAAATAAAGTAAGAAGACAATTTCTCAAAACTAAAAGCACAGAACTTGCTAAGCCACACATAATGCACCGGCTGAATCAGCCTATCTCAAAGGAGCTGCGGACTGTCATTTGTAAAGTTCTGAAGATAGAATAAATTCAAGATCTACCTCTACCACCAAAACAGAACAAACAAACTCATTTTGCTTTGTGTCCACGTTCAATAGACAGGAAAACCAAAATCACATGCGCAACGTGCAACAAACTGGTGTGCTCAGATCACAGAAAAGACGTTAGTGTTGACTGCACTAAGTAGACGCTACTTGTCTATATCAACCTTCAAACACAACAATCTATTGTTCCTCTGGCCGAAAACACGTTTTTGGTAAAGGTAAAAAGATTCTGATATTTGTAGATTAAAGTAGTTTTTTCTTTTAGTCTTTAGACTAGATTTGATGTTTGACTAAATCTTCAAACACCAAACTTATTTTAATTTATATTAAATGTATCAATTTTAGATTTTCAAACAATTAAGAGTGCATAGAATTATGTTGCTTTTGATTAATATATTTACAAAACAAAAGTTAACATTGTTGATAATCTTTTTACTGTGCTATTACATATATATTAATATTTTTAATTAAAATTTGTTCTTGGTTTAACAATTTTTTTACACACTATAAAACTATTTCTAAACACCATTTAGCTAAATATGATAAACCACTGAAAATGAAAATAAAAACATCCTTTTTGTAAAAAAAAAATGCGTGGTGTGACCAGTTTCCCCAGGTAAGCAATCACGGCTGTCATAAAATAGTAAGCATTCCAGGGTTAAAATGCGTGTTTTATTTTGACCTTATTAATCGACACTTAATCATTTTAACCAATATTTTCCGAAATAAAACACACAAATGAGCTAATACCTGTATTCATTACATAATTACAAAAGTATAAATTGACACTAACATTCTAGGTGTCAACATTTTGTTCATCATTGTCTACATAATAAAATATTATATAAACAATAATAAAGAGAAAAATCTCAATTGAATAAAAACCATTCAGAGTGTCAAACTTCTCTAAAAATAGTTTGAAAATTTTTTAAAATTCTCTTTGCGAAAAAAAAAATTGACGATCTACAAAATTGACGATCTACAAAATTGACGAATTAGTCATAAAACTAAAAAGCATTATATTCGACTATGAAAATAATTGTAATTAACAAAACAATAGCACAATGAACTTTAGAAAATGGTCAAGGTCACAAACACAAACAACTCAATACTGTAAATCACAGAAGAATGAACTGTCAATGTCAGCCCCCACGCGCATGTCTGCTAGCTCACCAAAGGCTCGTCCTAACCGCCTTCGCCACCGCCTTCACTCACCCTTCCAAGCCCTCTCTTGGCACCCCCCTTACCCGGCGCCAGGGGCACACTCCCCACTTGCCCCCCTCCCCTAGCTGCGGCCCTGGCTTAAGCGTTGTTTTTTGTGGCTAAAATAATAGCAATAAACCTTTAATTATATATTTACCCATTTGTATCAGTGAACACAAAAAAATAACTGATAAACAAGATGCAGGCGAAACATAATAGTTAACAAGATTACCAAGAGAAAACAGCACTGTACAGCCTATACTATATTCTGACCTTTAATTAGTTTTAATACTCTACCGTGTTCGAGTGTTCCCCGTTCACTCAAAGTACCACAATATTAAGTTCTTGTTGTTTTTCACGGTTAAAGTATACCTGATTCTATGAGTTCTACGTAAATTTTACCTAATACTTATAACAGTGGGTCAAGTTATTAAAAAGAACCTCAAGTGGTAGTGACCACTTTGTGTGGTTTAGTAAAGAAGCAAATCCGCCCCCCCCCCCCTCAACCCAGTTCACCCCCTTTTACCAGGGTCAAGTTCGATGATATTTATCCTCCAGTTATGCCCCCGAAACATCTGGGGCTAGCCTATTCAGCTCCAGCCTTACTTGGAGGTCCCGATGAGAGGAGATTTAACCTACCACGAGTGAAGTTAGCCGAGGACAAATTAAAGGTAGTTTAGAATAATTTCGACAAAAATGACGTGGTGTTTTAAGTACCAATAATAACTTTATTTAGATGGGGAAAAATCGTAAAAGCTGAAAGGAGAAAAAACTTTAACTTTCTAGAATTAGATGATACCATTTGAGGGCTTTTAAAATATGTTTCAATAAGAGACTAGAGAGTAGCGTAGAGGTGTGGAACTCATTTAACCACTCATCACCGTATTCCCCCAACTCCTGGGCCTAAAAACCTATTTTGCTTAGCAGGTAGGTAGTGGGATTTTCCCATTTAACCAAAAAAATCTAAAACTGGGAAATATCAATATGCGGTTCCGGAACCTTTTATACCAGGTAGAAAATTAAAATTTTGTAAACAGGTAGGTAAAGAGACAATTGCAGATAACAAAATAAATCTTAATATTTGAGTTAGTTGTAGAAAGGATTTGGTAAATACATCAGCCTTTAATCACTTTTGGAAATTGGCATACTGAAAGTTAACTAGCTGTTTATCACCTAGGACTGTGGTCGTAAGCGAAGCGGCTATCCAATGACTGTTAATAATTCTTAGTTGCAATTATTCGTTTCTGTCACCGCACATTATATATTTTAAAATACATGATAAAACCTGTCAGTAAGAAATAAATTATCCTCCTACCCCGGTTTCACTCAATTGTACTGACATGAGCGCAATTCATCAAATAATTCTGGAGAAGCTACTGCCCCACCTAGTAGGGGAGCATATGTAGTCCCATGGTGGAATTTGTGATGGAAAGGTGAGAGTGTGATTTTTCATCAGAAACTAGCTGTACATTAATAATGTTTATGGTGTCACTCTTTGGTGTGTGGTATGTATTACGTCATAAAGATGGTCACCAATGAGATTTATAAAATCTACATTGTCTCAGTTATTTAGCAACCGATTTTATTTTTTAAGGACTCATATTAAAAATAATTAAAATGTCTACGAAAATGGTTCTTAAAGTATTCACTCTAAAGTAAACATTATTTGAGATAATTGTATAAATATGGGTTTGAAACTCAATAATTATACTTATTATACAATATTTATACAGTGAGACTACTGTGCACCAAATCATCATGAATAAAAATGTTCGACGTGCCAAAGAAGCTCACAAACGTACTCTTGTTGCACTGTTGCAGGTTTTCTTAATTTAGTATTAATGTGTGGACATTCTGAAGAAGGTTCAAGAGTTATAAAACAGAAGCATTGAAGGCATTGGTATTCTGAACCTGCTATAAATTATTCAAAAGTGTAATCTATCAGAAAAAATGAAGGAATTTGACAAAATTCATGAGCAGTCAAATCCAACATTTAAAATGATGCGTGAATACATGACAATGGTTGTTGAATGAATGTTCATTGAAACTAATTAGCTCAGTAAGAAGTGTTGATTTGGACAGATACATGTTGTCAGTGAAATCTATCATTAGGTAATATTTTGCCTTAGATTTCCATAATTACTCTGGTATGATGGCATATTATCTTGCAGAAATGAATGCTTGGAAAGAGACATGTCCCAAAATATGGGACGAGTTTAAAAGAGAAAATCGGGTCGTTATAAAAAAAACTACCAATACATTATGTGCTCTTGGAGCTGATTAAGCTCTTGGACAAGAAAACAGAGCTTTGAAGGTTACTGGTGGCTTAGAATGCATCACTCAAAACCTCAGAGCACTTGCATGATATTTTATAACAACACAAGAACTTCATCGTATATCTGATGAGACATCAAACATGGCAGGGATTGTAGGACAGACACCATCACATAAACATAATGATGCTCTAAGCAAGTAATACTTAGTGAGGATATTGCAATAAACAAATTACGTACTGAGCTTAAACGAGTGGGAAATTCTTTTTCGTATGAAGGTCCTGAATTTATTAATGTTGCAACCAGAGCTGTTTTTTCAGAATTCATCAAATAAGATGTCAGTCAGATGCATTATTTTGGTAATACGCTGTATGATGAATTCAAAACACAAAGACTCTTATCTGAAACCAACACTATCAATTTATGGGAAACAATAAAGGGGAATAAATTAAATTTGTTTTCAGGTGCCAAAAGAACAATTAAAATAAAAGAGGCTGGCATTGTTAAAGATTTAAAATCAGACAAACCACTCTTTGCTCGGCTGCTTGTTGTAAGCAAATAATAACGTGACATAGACCTACGTGAGACAAAAGGTATCTGTGAATTTTCTGCTTTGCCAAGATCACTTTTCAATTATGACGGCACTATGTATCTATGTTCTCAAAATAGTAAATTGATAGATATTTTGAAATAAATTCCACTCACACCAAAAAGCAGCAGTTCAACTCAAAACCAAACCACTTTAAAGTCAGAAGTTATCAATACTCCTGATAAAAGTACATTTTCTGTGGCAGCTATTGATGGAATAGCAGAACTGCAAGCATTATACAAGGATAAAGACATTCAAACATGCAAACATTTGGCTGAATCATTTAAAAATAAAATATAAACAAAGTATTGGGACTACAATTTAGCTCGCCTTGTGTTCGAAACATACAAACAACACTCCATAAAGAGTATGACAAGGCAAAAGAGAAACCAGGGCATTGTGTCTACCTGTTATAAAATTACCGATAGCACACCATAGTCAACGTTACAGTGCCAAAACTGCTTTCAGATAATATGTGTACCAAATATGAACTAACTGCATACCAGGATCAAAAAGTTCTTTGTCATGCACAATTAATGAAGAAAGACTTTGTAGTCGCATGGCATTCAGAAATTACCTCCTCAGGTTGTTGTTTATACCATCTTCAGAGTACACAAGCAGAGGTAGATTCAAAAATAATTCTTCATGCCATCAATGCTGCAGGAAGAGGAGCATTGTCGTTATATATTCACACAAGATACAGATATTTTGATTCTTAGTATAACAAGATATCCAAAACTTCCACTGCATCTTACTTTATACCCACTTCCAAAGAATTTATATTGATTGCAGATGTATACACTTCACTAGGCCCATTTAAGGTTTCTGCACTGCCAGATTTTCATGCCTTGTCTAGATCTGATTCCACCGAAACTTTGTCGGTGAAAGGTAGACTTTCATACTAGAAAGCATTCAGTGCAGTGATGGAGGACATCATGTTGACTCTTTGCTCAATAGGAACCAAAGACACCATTCCTGATCAAGTATTGGCAGTACTAGAAGAACTCATTTGCCAAATCTACCAGATCAAAACAAACCTTAATAAAAGTCAAGAGTTGCGTTGGTCTATGTTTTCAAAGAAACAGATGAGCTAGGAACGGTTACCACCAACAAGAAGTGTTTTTACACCTGAAATGAAGAGGGTCAACTACCAAGTGATGATCTAGATCCATGACAGAAAACCTCAGCAAATAATTCCATCCCCTATTGGACATTGATGGACCATTTAAAATGGGCAAGTAGCTCCGGTTCTCAGTGAAATGCCATGTGCTTCGGACTCAATTTTCAAGTTGATCAGATGCTCTTGTGTAAAGAATAGATGTCATCCACCATGTAAATGTTCTGTAAGCAGTCTACCATGTACGAATATGTGTGAATGTGGAGGTAGAGACAAACAATGTGACAATGATTCACATATATTATTGGAAGAGACAGATTATAACAAGGACGATGATATCAACAATAGCAGCATTAATCACATTTGGAGGATTATTAATTTTAATTGTGTATATCTGTTTTTTATTATTCATAATTGTAATTTCATTTTTACTAAATTTTAAATAAAATTAAAATTATTTACTATAGTAAAAGTAATATGAAATTATTATAATTTTTTTTCATTAAATACAAAAAAAAAGTACATTATTACTGAGCTTCAAAACCATATCCACGTAAACATCCCAAATAATGTTTACTTTAGAGTGAATTCTTTAAGAACCTTTTTCGTAGACATTTTAACTATCTATAATATGAGCTATTATAAAAGAAAATCGGTTGCTACATAACTGAGATAATGTAGATTTTCTGAATCTCATTGGTTGCAATATTGATGACATCATAAATGCCATACGCTACAAACAAAAGAATTACACCATGAAAATTATTCATCTAAAGATAGTTTCTGATGAAAAAATCACCCTCTCACCTTTCCATAAAAAGCTCTGACACGGAGCATGATTTTTCTACATATGCTCCCCAACTAACCCATGAATGCCAATCCATGAGCCACTTTTACCTCTAGTAGTCGCTCTTGTTGCAAGATACTATGTAACTTCAGTTTACTGGTACCTTAAAAAAATATGACCACATGGTAAATTATTGATATATTTAATCTATTGGGGAAAATATCTGTAATCAAAATCTTTTAAATGTGGCAAAGCTATGTAGAGAGAATCCTACTGGTAAAGCCTTACCCTTAACATGATCTCTTATTGAGAATCGTTATAATCAGTTAAAAAATCATAATTTTACTTCAAAAATTCCGTAGAAAAGTTTTATACATTTTATTAACAAATTCTTTAAAAAATAAAAAAAAAAGGAAACCTTAATACAATATTTTCAAATCAACATTTTTAATTGAAATTCTGGAGCTGATATAATGAATCCGAAAGTTTTTCAGTGAGAGCGGTGTGACTGCATGGCTTGGCACAACTTGTTGGTGTCTGGTTGTCCAGTTGAAACTTTCAAGTGGAGGTCCGGACTAATGTGGTACTTATTTTTTGGGTACACCATGGGTGAAAAACCCCTCTCACAGAAATATGTTGTTGAGAAAGGTTTATGACGGACAGCGATATGAGTAAACTCCATCAGTCTCTGCAACCAAAAGTCTGGCAAAGATGTTTTCTTGATATTGGATTGGAGGGTTCCATTATAGGAGAGTTCAATAATTTCTTCTTTTCTTTCTTTGAAAAGAAGTCCGGTAGACTGGAGTCTTCCACTGTAGAAAAAGGATTTCGCATTCAGAACTCACTCTCTAAATTCTCAGGAACATATTTGCCAAAATCTTCAATCAAACCCAGAGAATCCTCTTTTACGTCATTGACAACAGAGTCATAAAGCTCAAGTTCATTTTCTTCTGCAAAATTTTCTAAGGATGGAAATAATGACAGCAGTCCCTTCACAACTTATTTTGCTGCAAATTGAAGTGTATTTGTTAAAACATTTATTTTGTCATGAATCATGAAGGGTGTTATGTGTTTACCCTGTAGACCTTTATTCAGCTCATTCAGTTTCTGAAATATATCATCCATTAAATATAACCTGCATAGCTACTGCTTATTTGTAAATCTGTCACTAAATTCATACTTGCTGTCAGAGAGGAAAACTTGAACTTTTTGTTTAAATTCATACAATTGAGCAAGACAATTTCCTTTGGAAAGCCACCTTACTTCATTGTAGAAAAGAAGATTACTATGCTCGCTACCCATTTCTTCATATAAGATTGCAAATAATCTGGATTTGCATTATTTTGATTTTATGAAATTAACGTTCTTTTCTGCATCTGTGAATACTATTTTCATATCGTTTGGATATTTACTGGCAACTAAAGCCTCCCTGTGAATGTTACAGTGGACACATTTTGCCTGTGGGGTGGCCTTCTTGATTTGGGAAACCATACCACTATGCTTTCCAGTCATAGCTCATGCACCGTCAGTGAAAATTCCAACGAACTTATCACAGTCTACACCATCTTGAGTTACAAAGCCATCAATAGTGTCAAATATCTCCTTGCTATTGACCTACCTGGCAGCTCTTTGCAGAACAAAATTTGTTCTGCCACAATGGGGGTAGTAACAATATGCCTAACAAAGTCTTGTAACTGTGCCATATTTTTGCAATCTGTACTTTCGTCCAGCTATACAACAAAGTATTTTATAGATTTCAGTTTGTTGATGAGTTGTTTCTCCAACTCATTAACCATATTTGAGATCCTGCGAGACATAGTATCATTAGACAAAGGGATAACATCCAACAGATTTGCTTGTTTTCACCAATAACACTTGACACCATGTATTTGGCAGCAGGCAGTAAATATGACCCACCATCACTGTGGGGTTTCCCAGCCCTTCCTATTACTAAACTGATTTTTAATGACGTTTCAAGGCCCTTCATATTCAGAGATGAAAAGGAGACAATTTTTTGTCTACCAGATTTCATCACAGCTTCCTTACTCTTAAAAAAATTCAAGTGGCTTACTTTTCAGGCTCTTATGTTTCATATTAAAATGTATTTTTCATAAATATGACTTCATTGAATTTTTAGAAAGGGTCACATAGAGGTATAGGTTCTGACGCACTTCCTGTTTAAGAAAATCCTAAATACAAGTACTCAGGATAATACTTTCTTAATTGAAGCAAAGATTTTTCTGATGTATAAGACTAATCAAATAAGATTCAGCTTCTGTTGGCTCAATAACATCTTTACAGTCATCATCTTCACCGGAAGTAGCCTCACTTTCCGTTTCGAGTCTTCTCCTTTTAAGAGGCCGGGTGATTTAGTTAGCCCCTTACCCATCTTCACCGATACGAGAAAAAGTTTTTAAAAATATTCATGACCTTCCTTTTCTGAAAAACAAAAAACAAAATAAATATGAAAAATAAAAGAATTCTACTTAAACTCTTGCAACGCTATTCGTTACACGTGTAACTTTCAAGTGATGCAAACCCCATTGGCAATAAAGACAATTAAAAGAAACAGAAATAGGTCGTGTGTGTCTGTATATATATATATATATATATATATATATATACCAAGCATGGATCCAGGGGTTGTTGTCAGGGGGAAGGTGGGTGAATGGTTTTCAGGCTCCTCAATGGTAATCGTTGAGAGAGAAAGAGTATGTCACCAAGTCGTGACTTCATGAAAGATGCTCAGATTAAATATTCTAAAAATAACAATATGACAACTGCTAATGTAGAAGTGAACCACAATTAGGATCTACCATCCAAAAGAGAGGGTTCAAACACTTAATAAGGAAATTAAAAAAAAAACACAATAACAATCGATAGAGTGGGCTGGGTGAGTGAACTTGTTATACCCGCTGGGTAAGCTAAATAACACCCAGCACACGCAATTTGAGATAGATGAGGGCAAATTCTCACGGTCGCCCTCAAAGGTCGATAAACACAGCCCAGACGTTATACCATATTTGTGATTACCCCACGTGAACTACTTAACTTAAAATTACCGAAGGATGATACTTATAAAGAAGGAACGAATATCACCATCAACAATAATTTATTATAACTTCTCACAAAAGAGAACAAAAATAGATATAAATACATAAACAATCATCAAGTATGTAACGTCTTTACAACCTTTTCCAATGGCCTCATACCATGAGCGCCAAATTTGAAAGCGAACATCTACGCTTACTCTGGAAAGCTACAGTTTGGCGTGAAAGCAACAATTAAACCTCAGCCTAACCTCGTACAGTTCAATACGACAATTACCAAAATATAACCTATAAACATTATTATTAATACCTCATCAGTCCCAAAAAGGGAAAGGGGGTATATGATTAAACCTAACTGACGTATTACCAGATGTTGGTGTTGGATTGACCCATGCATTAGATTGGCCTACACCTCTCGTTTACAATCACAAACTTGGTTGCTATAACAACTTCCTTTTACCCCTATGGTGCGCTGATGGCGGCAGGTAATTCATGTTCAAAGGTGAACATCAAAAACAACCCAACAAGAACTATTCTAACACAATAAACATTAGCTTAATGAAACACCTTGCGAGGTTTATATTTAAAGTTCATAGACAAGGTAAAATTATGAATGACATAATTTATAGGTCTTAAGTTCTGAACCAAACTTATTAACCTTTGAAAATAATTGACAAAAGCAGGTTTTTTAGAGATTACGCTCAATAATATAAGTGCACAAAACGTAACATCATAAATAGTATAAAGAACATAATATGATACCAGCAATCTTTACGCGATTTTAAATTTATTATGCCCGAAGTTTTACGTTCAATCATGCCGGACATAATAGATCTAAATCTTAACTGCGAACTTTGCCTTGTCATTTAAATCAACACAAATGCCCAAACGAAGTAAAATCGTAACTTGTTTCACTAAAATATTAAATCTGAAAAGTCTTAAAGTCCAATTACTTTATGCATACTGCTAAGTGCAAAGTTTTAAGTTATATGTAGGCAGATATTTGAAGACGCAACCAAATGCCAGTATGAAAGTTCTAAGTCCATTTATCATGGAAAGTCACTAAAGCGCAAGTTTGAAAGATCAAGTCTATTCATTATGAAATAACAACAAAGTGCCTAAACGGAATTTAAGAAACGTTAAAGATTTCATCTAAACTGAATTTAGCTTACATCGTTAATTTTGAAGCGTTCACCTGTTCAGGCGAATTCCAACGCCAGCCCAAGAGTGGCTCACAATTCACATGGTCGATCTTTTATACGCACAAAACACGGCTTGCAGAACATAGTCAAGGGGGGGACCAAAGAACGTAGACAGGGTGGAGAAGGTTCTAGGAGCCTCACGGATCTAGTAGTAGAAGCCCGCTCGTAAACTTGGTGGAGTGTTACTTCTTTTCTTCTTATGGTCTTTGGGCAAGCAGAAACGGCGTGATGTATTCCAGTGGGCGCGCCTCAGTCTTACAAGGAAGGTCTTGATGGCCAGGTGTGTGTTGATAAGTGGCTCGCAGTTTTTACATGAGCATGGCCGCTGACGTCTTTGTAGAATTGGGTAAGTTTACAATTTGCAGTATTGTAACATTAGCCGCTAGCTAATGTTACAAATCTCCCCCCCTTGGTCATAGGCGGGGGGGGAAGAGCAGTCGGTCATGGCTCCCAACTTCCTTCTATCAACTTGAATAGGCAGCGGCTCCTTTGTCCCCGAGTTGGTAGCACCAAGCCCGGTCACTGGCCGAAAGCTAAGGGCGTCCACTGTCCCCTTCGTCTCGATGCGGCACCCCAGGGTCGTGAACCTCGGCTACTCTCCATGCAACGTATGGCGCTCCATTCGTCTACGTCCCAGACCTTGGCATCTCTGGGTCGTGAACTTCGGCAACTGGTAGGACGTCGATCTCCACCCGGCAGCAAAAAAAAAGGGGGGGAAAGGGGGGTGTCCTGAGAGCTGTGCATAAAAAAAAGGATCAATGTTTATGCAGAAGATTTTATAAACAACATCCGTAATCGTAGGCATCGGATCACAATAGTCCCACTTGGATTGCTCCATCACCATCTCGCTCTTATACGAGGGTGTCCATTAAAAGAAATCACTAGTTCTTGCTGCTGGACAAATAAACTTCTACTCTTGATCTCTTGACACTCACAAATGCTTATATGTTAAACACCATACCCAAGGGTATATTAACCTGTCACTTTGATGTCTTAGATTCGCTTTGCACCTTTTTTTTAATTATATATATATAGCGTTCACATGGGCACGTGTATCATAGTCACAGAAGGTGTCATATTTATTCTCGGGCCCGAGCTTAGTATGAGAGCATATAATAGTTACAAAAGTCATGGCGTCAATACCAATCATTTACACTCTAAACCTAAATTACTTACACAAGCTTAAAACTAAATACTTAATCATCCTTCGTGACTCTTGGGCTCGCCGGCTTCACGTGACTGACATGGGCGCGTCTATTAACCAATTCGTCGGAAAACAGTTTGAGGAGGACCGTGACCGGGGTCAAGAACTTCTCCACCCTCCATGGCCCACTCCACCTTGGGCACAACTTGGCAGACCTTCTATCAATCGCCGAGCTCAAGGGAAACTCACGACAGAACACGTGATCACCAACCTCAAAAGGAATAGGGACCCTACCCTTGTCATATCTTTTAGCTACCCTTTTCTGAGCCCTCCTGAGGTGAATCAAAGCGTCCCTACACCTATCTTCATAGGGGACCGCATCATCTTCCGCAAGCAAAGGGCCTACGTCCCATATGGCCAGAAGTGGGTGATTTAACTCCCTACCTAAAAACACAGAGGCCGGAGAACATCCTATGGATTCGTGGAAGGCAGAGTTAAACGCTACACTAAGGAGATCAATGTCCTGATCCCATCGATGCTGAGCCTGGTTATGAAAAATAGTAAGCGCCACCACCAGATTTCTATTAAAGCGCTCTACATGATTAGGGCCAGGGTGATAGGGGCTGGTGGTGACGTGCCTTATGCCCCAGCCGAAACACATATCATTAAATGCGGCTGACCTAAAGCAGGGGCCATTATCACTTACAATGACTCGCGGCGCCCCAAACAAGGACCAGACGCGCCTACACAGAGCGTTCACAGTGGTCGTCGCTTTCATGTTACGCAAGGGAATAAGAATTGAAAATTTAGAAAAGGTGTCAACAAGAACAAGTATACAAGTATTCCCCAAGGTCGTACGGGTAATGGGCCCTACATAATCAGCGAAGACTTTATCCCAGGGGCGTTGGGCAACATCGGCCGAATGATACCCAACTTTGGAATTCAGGGCGGGTTTAGCCCTTAGGCAATCCTCACAGCGGCTAACCCATTCCCTGACGTCGCTGTACAACCCGGGCCAAAAAAATTCACGGGACACCTTCTTTACAGTTTTCAACACACCCAAATGCCCACCTAGCAGAGAATTATGAAAGTAACGCAGCAACATGGGTCGCAAGGAGATCGGCACTACCACTTTTCTACCTTTCCCCTTAGCATTATCTACTACAAGAAGGCCCCTAAACATCGAGTATTGCCCCATTTTCTCTCCCTTCTGGAGTCTCTCCATAATATTGACACACCAGGGGTCATGACTTTGATGGTCTTGAATAGCAACAAAAGATTCAGGGATGGACCTAATTACCAAGGACTCAGGGTCAGAGCCCTCCCTCACGATAGGATCAAGGTCCTCAGCCATACGAGACAAGGCGTCGGCCGCAGCGTTAAGCTTCCCCGAAATATGGTGGGTTGAAAATTTAAACCTGGATAACCTCCATACCCACCTACCAACTTTGCCCAATTGTTTGGGATGATTCCACATCCATGCGAGAGCTTGGTTGTCGGTGTAAAGCTCCAACTCTCGCTGTTCTAAATAATCCGCGAAACGCTCCACGCCTGTGACGCAGGCAAGACATTCTTTTTCGTAGGCACTGTACTTCCTCTTTGCCTCCGAGAGAGTGCGGCTGGCGAACGCTACCGGCCTGACACCCTCGGCACACCTCTGGGAGAGTACAGCACCCAGCGCCACAAAGGACGCATCGACATGGAGGAGGAAGGGTAACGAAAAATCGGGCATGCGCAAAACCTCAGGGGAGATGAGCCTTTTCTTCAACAGGTCAAATGCGTGAGCTTGCTTGGCACCCCAGCAAAACACAACCCCTTTTCTTTTCAAAGAATTCAGGGGCGCGGCAATTTCAGAAAAGGAGGGGATGAATCTCGCGTAGTACGCGCACATCCCCACAAACCTCATGACACCCTTCAAATTCTTGGGAGGGGGGTAATCAATAATAGGGCGAATGCGCTCAGGGTCGATAAGTAAGTTCCCCGAGGATATAACATAACCAAGATATTTGATTGAAGATTTAGCCCAGGTAACTTTATCAGGATTGACTGTCAAACCTACACGGCGAAGACGAGATAACACTTCCTCTAAATGACCTATATGTTCGTCAAAAGAGTCGTTGTAGACACAAATGTCATCTAAATAATTAAAAACATACTTATATTTAATATCAGATAACACCTGGTCCAAGACACGACTTAACGCTTGCCCACCCACACTACAACCCAGGGGGACACGATTGAACTCATACAGCCCCCAAGGGGTGACGAAAGCCGTGAACTTCTTAGATGACTCAACTAGGGCACACTGCAAAAAACTGGCGTTCAGGTCTATTAAGCTAAATATCTTGGCCCTACCTAGATGTTGGAAAGCAGATTCAATACTGGGCATAGGGTAGGGATCGAACCGTATTTTCTTGTTAATCTTGCGAAAGTCCACAATGAGCCTATACCCTTCGTCTTTCTTGGGAATTATAAATGCGGGGCTGGCGTATGGCGAATGGGAGGGGCGGATAACTCCCTTAGCTTCAAGATCTTCAATCAGCTCCCGAAAGATCTTCATTTTAGGTGGGGCGCACGAGTACGGACCGGACCTAACCGGGACATTATCCTGAACAACTATTTCATAAGGGAGTACATCACATTTACCCAATCGGGTGGTAATCACGTCAGAATATCGGGAAATTAACCTCTTAATCGCATCATCACAGGATTTTACAAGATGGACGCCACACACAGTAGCAGAACGACATAACTCAATATGGGCTTTAGGGGAAAATCCAAAGGTTAATACTCTGTGCCCAGAATTAATCACAGCACCCGTTTCCCACAGAAAATCGTTCCCTAGTATAATGTCATAAGGGAGGGACGGGATGCAATATAGATTTCTCTTCCACGAAAATCCCCCGATTTTAATGGGTAAACTAACTCTCTCCTGGGCTAATAATAAACTCCCATTGCCAACAATAAATGGTTTGGATTCTACTTTCTTAATGACGATATTGTAAGACCCATTTAACTTCTTCAGGAAGTCGCTGTTTACAAAGGACCCACTGGAACCTGTGTCCAGCAACGCAAACCCGGGATTAGACCCGATCATAACTTTAACCACAGGGGGAAGGGGGTCACTACGTTTCCTACATTTACGCGCGGCCGGCCCCTTCTCAAGACCACGCGTCACACGTTTCCCGACCGGCAGTCGCGTTGAAAATGCCCTAATTGGTGGCAACGAAAGCACCTAACGTGTGACAAGTCCACCCGTCTTCCTGACCTAATCGCTCCTAACGGCCTCCCGTGGGTATTGGAAGCTACCCGGTTGCAGGGGGGGGGGATACGTCGAGGCAAATCGTTTACAATAGGTGGGGGGTGGGCCTCCAAATACTCTTTTTCAGCAAGTAAGGATCCTTCTATGTTAGAAGCTAACGCATATAAGTCTGACAACAAGGTTGGCTTGTGTGAAAACACAAAATGCCTTCTAGTCAGTGGGGACACATTCTCCAAGATAATCTCCACGACTTCTCCTTCAGTAAGATTGAGATCCAAAATCTCTGTGGCTTCCGAGACAGCTAATATAAAAACCCTAAATGGCTCCTGAGGATTTTGAAAACGTCGTACGTGTTGCCCACACAGCCTCTCTTTCTCCCTCCTGGAGACTAAGGACTCCAAAATACGAACTCTTGCAATCCTCCAGCTAAGACCTAATTGTACATAATCGGAAATTAAATGAGCTAGGAAACCCGTGGCTTTCCCCATACAAAGGATCAAAAACTCTGTATCTCCCACAAGCCTAAGTTTTGAGACCCTGTTTGCTTCTAATAAAAACTTAAACAATACGTTAGGAGATTGACCGTCGCAAACAGGTAATAATTTAAGGCTATCGCCGGCAATCTTACTAAGTGTTTTAGAGGGGGTAGTAATAGAATGACTCCTAACAGGATCAATGGGGGGGCTAGTGTGCTCTCTCGCCTCTTCCAACTCTACATTGTTCAACTTGGGCAAATCACTATCCCTTAGGGAAGGTTGGCTAACTGCATGGCTAATGGCTACAGTATCAGAGGCGTCCGACTTACAGAAATTATCCGAAAGCAAGGACCGCAGCACTCCCACGCTCGCGTCGGGGGGAACGGGATGTCTCTTCCCTCGAGTTCATGGCGTAGGTCTGCAGAATTGAGTCTGTAGATGTCGGACTTGGTGTTGACTAGGCTCCCAGGTGCGTAGGCCATGGCGGACGGTTGGGTCATGAAACAAAGGTCAAACAAGCAATATCAAGTTGAACACACCCGTGCACGCACTCTTTAGCAGAGTTGCGCAGTGTTTTGAACCACAATTAGGATCTACCATCCAAAAGAGAGGGTTCAAACACTTAATAAGGAAATTAAAAAAAACACAATAACAATCGATAGAGTGGGCTGGGTGAGTGAACTTGTTATACCCGCTGGGTAAGCTAAATAACACCCAGCACACGCAATTTGAGATAGATGAGGGCAAGCCCTCAAAGGTCGATAAACACAGCCCAGACGTTATACCATAATTGTGATTACCCCACGTGAACTACTTAACTTAAAATTACCGAAGGATGATACTTATAAAGAAGGAACGAATATCACCATCAACAATAATTTATTATAACTTCTCACAAAAGAGAACAAAAATAGATATAAATACATAAACAATCATCAAGTATGTAACGTCTTTACAACCTTTTCCAATGGCCTCATACCATGAGCGCCAAATTTGAAAGCGAACATCTACGCTTACTCTGGAAAGCTACAGTTTGGCGTGAAAGCAACAATTAAACCTCAGCCTAACCTCGTACAGTTCAATACGACAATTACCAAAATATAACCTATAAACATTATTATTAATACCTCATCAGTCCCAAAAAGGGAAAGGGGGTATATGATTAAACCTAACTGACGTATTACCAGATGTTGGTGTTGGATTGACCCATGCATTAGATTGGCCTACACCTCTCGTTTACAATCACAAACTTGGTTGCTATAACAACTTCCTTTTACCCCTATGGTGCGCTGATGGCGGCAGGTAATTCATGTTCAAAGGTGAACATCAAAAACAACCCAACAAGAACTATTCTAACACAATAAACATTAGCTTAATGAAACACCTTGCGAGGTTTATATTTAAAGTTCATAGACAAGGTAAAATTATGAATGACATAATTTATAGGTCTTAAGTTCTGAACCAAACTTATTAACCTTTGAAAATAATTGACAAAAGCAGGTTTTTTAGAGATTACGCTCAATAATATAAGTGCACAAAACGTAACATCATAAATAGTATAAAGAACATAATATGATACCAGCAATCTTTACGCGATTTTAAATTTATTATGCCCGAAGTTTTACGTTCAATCATGCCGGACATAATAGATCTAAATCTTAACTGCGAACTTTGCCTTGTCATTTAAATCAACACAAATGCCCAAACGAAGTAAAATCGTAACTTGTTTCACTAAAATATTAAATCTGAAAAGTCTTAAAGTCCAATTACTTTATGCATACTGCTAAGTGCAAAGTTTTAAGTTATATGTAGGCAGATATTTGAAGACGCAACCAAATGCCAGTATGAAAGTTCTAAGTCCATTTATCATGGAAAGTCACTAAAGCGCAAGTTTGAAAGATCAAGTCTATTCATTATGAAATAACAACAAAGTGCCTAAACGGAATTTAAGAAACGTTAAAGATTTCATCTAAACTGAATTTAGCTTACATCGTTAATTTTGAAGCGTTCACCTGTTCAGGCGAATTCCAACGCCAGCCCAAGAGTGGCTCACAATTCACATGGTCGATCTTTTATACGCACAAAACACGGCTTGCAGAACATAGTCAAGGGGGGGGACCAAAGAACGTAGACAGGGTGGAGAAGGTTCTAGGAGCCTCACGGATCTAGTAGTAGAAGCCCGCTCGTAAACTTGGTGGAGTGTTACTTCTTTTCTTCTTATGGTCTTTGGGCAAGCAGAAACGGCGTGATGTATTCCAGTGGGCGCGCCTCAGTCTTACAAGGAAGGTCTTGATGGCCAGGTGTGTGTTGATAAGTGGCTCGCAGTTTTTACATGAGCATGGCCGCTGACGTCTTGTAGAATTGGGTAAGTTTACAATTTGCAGTATTGTAACATTAGCCGCTAGCTAATGTTACAAATCTCCCCCCCTTGGTCATAGGCGGGGGGGAAGAGCAGTCGGTCATGGCTCCCAACTTCCTTCTATCAACTTGAATAGGCAGCGGCTCCTTTGTCCCCGAGTTGGTAGCACCAAGCCCGGTCACTGGCCGAAAGCTAAGGGCGTCCACTGTCCCCTTCGTCTCGATGCGGCACCCCAGGGTCGTGAACCTCGGCTACTCTCCATGCAACGTATGGCGCTCCATTCGTCTACGTCCCAGACCTTGGCATCTCTGGGTCGTGAACTTCGGCAACTGGTAGGACGTCGATCTCCACCCGGCAGCAAAAAAAAAGGGGGGGAAAGGGGGAGTCCTGAGAGCTGTGCATAAAAAAAAGGATCAATGTTTATGCAGAAGATTTTATAAACAACATCCGTAATCGTAGGCATCGGATCACAATAGTCCCACTTGGATTGCTCCATCACCATCTCGCTCTTATACGAGGGTGTCATTAAAAGAAATCACTAGTTCTTGCTGCTGGACAAATAAACTTCTACTCTTGATCTCTTGACACTCACAAATGCTTATATGTTAAACACCATACCCAAGGGTATATTAACCTGTCACTTTGATGTCTTAGATTCGCTTTGCACCTTTTTTTTAATTATATATATATAGCGTTCACATGGGCACGTGTATCATAGTCACAGAAGGTGTCATATTTATTCTCGGGCCCGAGCTTAGTATGAGAGCATATAATAGTTACAAAAGTCATGGCGTCAATACCAATCATTTACACTCTAAACCTAAATTACTTACACAAGCTTAAAACTAAATACTTAATCATCCTTCGTGACTCTTGGGCTCGCCGGCTTCACGTGACTGACATGGGCGCGTCTATTAACCAATTCGTCGGAAAACAGTTTGAGGAGGACCGTGACCGGGGTCAAGAACTTCTCCACCCTCCATGGCCCACTCCACCTTGGGCACAACTTGGCAGACCTTCTATCAATCGCCGAGCTCAAGGGAAACTCACGACAGAACACGTGATCACCAACCTCAAAAGGAATAGGGACCCTACCCTTGTCATATCTTTTAGCTACCCTTTTCTGAGCCCTCCTGAGGTGAATCAAAGCGTCCCTACACCTATCTTCATAGGGGACCGCATCATCTTCCGCAAGCAAAGGGCCTACGTCCCATATGGCCAGAAGTGGGTGATTTAACTCCCTACCTAAAAACACAGAGGCCGGAGAACATCCTATGGATTCGTGGAAGGCAGAGTTAAACGCTACACTAAGGAGATCAATGTCCTGATCCCATCGATGCTGAGCCTGGTTATGAAAAATAGTAAGCGCCACCACCAGATTTCTATTAAAGCGCTCTACATGATTAGGGCCAGGGTGATAGGGGCTGGTGGTGACGTGCCTTATGCCCCAGCCGAAACACATATCATTAAATGCGGCTGACCTAAAGCAGGGGCCATTATCACTTACAATGACTCGCGGCGCCCCAAACAAGGACCAGACGCGCCTACACAGAGCGTTCACAGTGGTCGTCGCTTTCATGTTACGCAAGGGAATAAGAATTGAAAATTTAGAAAAGGTGTCAACAAGAACAAGTATACAAGTATTCCCCAAGGTCGTACGGGTAATGGGCCCTACATAATCAGCGAAGACTTTATCCCAGGGGCGTTGGGCAACATCGGCCGAATGATACCCAACTTTGGAATTCAGGGCGGGTTTAGCCCTTAGGCAATCCTCACAGCGGCTAACCCATTCCCTGACGTCGCTGTACAACCCGGGCCAAAAAAATTCACGGGACACCTTCTTTACAGTTTTCAACACACCCAAATGCCCACCTAGCAGAGAATTATGAAAGTAACGCAGCAACATGGGTCGCAAGGAGATCGGCACTACCACTTTTCTACCTTTCCCCTTAGCATTATCTACTACAAGAAGGCCCCTAAACATCGAGTATTGCCCCATTTTCTCTCCCTTCTGGAGTCTCTCCATAATATTGACACACCAGGGGTCATGACTTTGATGGTCTTGAATAGCAACAAAAGATTCAGGGATGGACCTAATTACCAAGGACTCAGGGTCAGAGCCCTCCCTCACGATAGGATCAAGGTCCTCAGCCATACGAGACAAGGCGTCGGCCGCAGCGTTAAGCTTCCCCGAAATATGGTGGGTTGAAAATTTAAACCTGGATAACCTCCATACCCACCTACCAACTTTGCCCAATTGTTTGGGATGATTCCACATCCATGCGAGAGCTTGGTTGTCGGTGTAAAGCTCCAACTCTCGCTGTTCTAAATAATCCGCGAAACGCTCCACGCCTGTGACGCAGGCAAGACATTCTTTTTCGTAGGCACTGTACTTCCTCTTTGCCTCCGAGAGAGTGCGGCTGGCGAACGCTACCGGCCTGACACCCTCGGCACACCTCTGGGAGAGTACAGCACCCAGCGCCACAAAGGACGCATCGACATGGAGGAGGAAGGGTAACGAAAAATCGGGCATGCGCAAAACCTCAGGGGAGATGAGCCTTTTCTTCAACAGGTCAAATGCGTGAGCTTGCTTGGCACCCCAGCAAAACACAACCCCTTTTCTTTTCAAAGAATTCAGGGGCGCGGCAATTTCAGAAAAGGAGGGGATGAATCTCGCGTAGTACGCGCACATCCCACAAACCTCATGACACCCTTCAAATTCTTGGGAGGGGGTAATCAATAATAGGGCGAATGCGCTCAGGGTCGATAAGTAAGTTCCCCGAGGATATAACATAACCAAGATATTTGATTGAAGATTTAGCCCAGGTAACTTTATCAGGATTGACTGTCAAACCTACACGGCGAAGACGAGATAACACTTCCTCTAAATGACCTATATGTTCGTCAAAAGAGTCGTTGTAGACACAAATGTCATCTAAATAATTAAAAACATACTTATATTTAATATCAGATAACACCTGGTCCAAGACACGACTTAACGCTTGCCCACCCACACTACAACCCAGGGGACACGATTGAACTCATACAGCCCCCAAGGGGTGACGAAAGCCGTGAACTTCTTAGATGACTCAACTAGGGCACACTGCAAAAAACTGGCGTTCAGGTCTATTAAGCTAAATATCTTGGCCCTACCTAGATGTTGGAAAGCAGATTCAATACTGGGCATAGGGTAGGGATCGAACCGTATTTTCTTGTTAATCTTGCGAAAGTCCACAATGAGCCTATACCCTTCGTCTTTCTTGGGAATTATAAATGCGGGGCTGGCGTATGGCGAATGGGAGGGGCGGATAACTCCCTTAGCTTCAAGATCTTCAATCAGCTCCCGAAAGATCTTCATTTTAGGTGGGGCGCACGAGTACGGACCGGACCTAACCGGGACATTATCCTGAACAACTATTTCATAAGGGAGTACATCACATTTACCCAATCGGGTGGTAATCACGTCAGAATATCGGGAAATTAACCTCTTAATCGCATCATCACAGGATTTTACAAGATGGACGCCACACACAGTAGCAGAACGACATAACTCAATATGGGCTTTAGGGGAAAATCCAAAGGTTAATACTCTGTGCCCAGAATTAATCACAGCACCCGTTTCCCACAGAAAATCGTTCCCTAGTATAATGTCATAAGGGAGGGACGGGATGCAATATAGATTTCTCTTCCACGAAAATCCCCCGATTTTAATGGGTAAACTAACTCTCTCCTGGGCTAATAATAAACTCCCATTGCCAACAATAAATGGTTTGGATTCTACTTTCTTAATGACGATATTGTAAGACCCATTTAACTTCTTCAGGAAGTCGCTGTTTACAAAGGACCCACTGGAACCTGTGTCCAGCAACGCAAACCCGGGATTAGACCCGATCATAACTTTAACCACAGGGGGAAGGGGGTCACTACGTTTCCTACATTTACGCGCGGCCGGCCCCTTCTCAAGACCACGCGTCACACGTTTCCCGACCGGCAGTCGCGTTGAAAATGCCCTAATTGGTGGCAACGAAAGCACCTAACGTGTGACAAGTCCACCCGTCTTCCTGACCTAATCGCTCCTAACGGCCTCCCGTGGGTATTGGAAGCTACCCGGTTGCAGGGGGGGGGGATACGTCGAGGCAAATCGTTTACAATAGGTGGGGGTGGGCCTCCAAATACTCTTTTTCAGCAAGTAAGGATCCTTCTATGTTAGAAGCTAACGCATATAAGTCTGACAACAAGGTTGGCTTGTGTGAAAACACAAAATGCCTTCTAGTCAGTGGGGACACATTCTCCAAGATAATCTCCACGACTTCTCCTTCAGTAAGATTGAGATCCAAAATCTCTGTGGCTTCCGAGACAGCTAATATAAAAACCCTAAATGGCTCCTGAGGATTTTGAAAACGTCGTACGTGTTGCCCACACAGCCTCTCTTTCTCCCTCCTGGAGACTAAGGACTCCAAAATACGAACTCTTGCAATCCTCCAGCTAAGACCTAATTGTACATAATCGGAAATTAAATGAGCTAGGAAACCCGTGGCTTTCCCCATACAAAGGATCAAAAACTCTGTATCTCCCACAAGCCTAAGTTTTGAGACCCTGTTTGCTTCTAATAAAAACTTAAACAATACGTTAGGAGATTGACCGTCGCAAACAGGTAATAATTTAAGGCTATCGCCGGCAATCTTACTAAGTGTTTTAGAGGGGGTAGTAATAGAATGACTCCTAACAGGATCAATGGGGGGGCTAGTGTGCTCTCCGCCTCTTCCAACTCTACATTGTTCAACTTGGGCAAATCACTATCCCTTAGGGAAGGTTGGCTAACTGCATGGCTAATGGCTACAGTATCAGAGGCGTCCGACTTACAGAAATTATCCGAAAGCAAGGACCGCAGCACTCCCACGCTCGCGTCGGGGGGGAACGGGATGTCTCTTCCCTCGAGTTCATGGCGTAGGTCTGCAGAATTGAGTCTGTAGATGTCGGACTTGGTGTTGACTAGGCTCCCAGGTGCGTAGGCCATGGCGGACGGTTGGGTCATGAAACAAAGGTCAAACAAGCAATATCAAGTTGAACACACCCGTGCACGCACTCTTTAGCAGAGTTGCGCAGTGTTTTGAACCACAATTAGGATCTACCATCCAAAAGAGAGGGTTCAAACACTTAATAAGGAAATTAAAAAAAACACAATAACAATCGATAGAGTGGGCTGGGTGAGTGAACTTGTTATACCCGCTGGGTAAGCTAAATAACACCCAGCACACGCAATTTGAGATAGATGAGGGCAAGCCCTCAAAGGTCGATAAACACAGCCCAGACGTTATACCATAATTGTGATTACCCCACGTGAACTACTTAACTTAAAATTACCGAAGGATGATACTTATAAAGAAGGAACGAATATCACCATCAACAATAATTTATTATAACTTCTCACAAAAGAGAACAAAAATAGATATAAATACATAAACAATCATCAAGTATGTAACGTCTTTACAACCTTTTCCAATGGCCTCATACCATGAGCGCCAAATTTGAAAGCGAACATCTACGCTTACTCTGGAAAGCTACAGTTTGGCGTGAAAGCAACAATTAAACCTCAGCCTAACCTCGTACAGTTCAATACGACAATTACCAAAATATAACCTATAAACATTATTATTAATACCTCATCAGTCCCAAAAAGGGAAAGGGGGTATATGATTAAACCTAACTGACGTATTACCAGATGTTGGTGTTGGATTGACCCATGCATTAGATTGGCCTACACCTCTCGTTTACAATCACAAACTTGGTTGCTATAACAACTTCCTTTTACCCCTATGGTGCGCTGATGGCGGCAGGTAATTCATGTTCAAAGGTGAACATCAAAAACAACCCAACAAGAACTATTCTAACACAATAAACATTAGCTTAATGAAACACCTTGCGAGGTTTATATTTAAAGTTCATAGACAAGGTAAAATTATGAATGACATAATTTATAGGTCTTAAGTTCTGAACCAAACTTATTAACCTTTGAAAATAATTGACAAAAGCAGGTTTTTTAGAGATTACGCTCAATAATATAAGTGCACAAAACGTAACATCATAAATAGTATAAAGAACATAATATGATACCAGCAATCTTTACGCGATTTTAAATTTATTATGCCCGAAGTTTTACGTTCAATCATGCCGGACATAATAGATCTAAATCTTAACTGCGAACTTTGCCTTGTCATTTAAATCAACACAAATGCCCAAACGAAGTAAAATCGTAACTTGTTTCACTAAAATATTAAATCTGAAAAGTCTTAAAGTCCAATTACTTTATGCATACTGCTAAGTGCAAAGTTTTAAGTTATATGTAGGCAGATATTTGAAGACGCAACCAAATGCCAGTATGAAAGTTCTAAGTCCATTTATCATGGAAAGTCACTAAAGCGCAAGTTTGAAAGATCAAGTCTATTCATTATGAAATAACAACAAAGTGCCTAAACGGAATTTAAGAAACGTTAAAGATTTCATCTAAACTGAATTTAGCTTACATCGTTAATTTTGAAGCGTTCACCTGTTCAGGCGAATTCCAACGCCAGCCCAAGAGTGGCTCACAATTCACATGGTCGATCTTTTATACGCACAAAACACGGCTTGCAGAACATAGTCAAGGGGGGGGACCAAAGAACGTAGACAGGGTGGAGAAGGTTCTAGGAGCCTCACGGATCTAGTAGTAGAAGCCCGCTCGTAAACTTGGTGGAGTGTTACTTCTTTTCTTCTTATGGTCTTTGGGCAAGCAGAAACGGCGTGATGTATTCCAGTGGGCGCGCCTCAGTCTTACAAGGAAGGTCTTGATGGCCAGGTGTGTGTTGATAAGTGGCTCGCAGTTTTTACATGAGCATGGCCGCTGACGTCTTTGTAGAATTGGGTAAGTTTACAATTTGCAGTATTGTAACATTAGCCGCTAGCTAATGTTACAAATCTCCCCCCCTTGGTCATAGGCGGGGGGGAAGAGCAGTCGGTCATGGCTCCCAACTTCCTTCTATCAACTTGAATAGGCAGCGGCTCCTTTGTCCCCGAGTTGGTAGCACCAAGCCCGGTCACTGGCCGAAAGCTAAGGGCGTCCACTGTCCCCTTCGTCTCGATGCGGCACCCCAGGGTCGTGAACCTCGGCTACTCTCCATGCAACGTATGGCGCTCCATTCGTCTACGTCCCAGACCTTGGCATCTCTGGGTCGTGAACTTCGGCAACTGGTAGGACGTCGATCTCCACCCGGCAGCAAAAAAAAGGGGGGAAAGGGGGAGTCCTGAGAGCTGTGCATAAAAAAAAGGATCAATGTTTATGCAGAAGATTTTATAAACAACATCCGTAATCGTAGGCATCGGATCACAATAGTCCCACTTGGATTGCTCCATCACCATCTCGCTCTTATACGAGGGTGTCCATTAAAAGAAATCACTAGTTCTTGCTGCTGGACAAATAAACTTCTACTCTTGATCTCTTGACACTCACAAATGCTTATATGTTAAACACCATACCCAAGGGTATATTAACCTGTCACTTTGATGTCTTAGATTCGCTTTGCACCTTTTTTTTAATTATATATATATAGCGTTCACATGGGCACGTGTATCATAGTCACAGAAGGTGTCATATTTATTCTCGGGCCCGAGCTTAGTATGAGAGCATATAATAGTTACAAAAGTCATGGCGTCAATACCAATCATTTACACTCTAAACCTAAATTACTTACACAAGCTTAAAACTAAATACTTAATCATCCTTCGTGACTCTTGGGCTCGCCGGCTTCACGTGACTGACATGGGCGCGTCTATTAACCAATTCGTCGGAAAACAGTTTGAGGAGGACCGTGACCGGGGTCAAGAACTTCTCCACCCTCCATGGCCCACTCCACCTTGGGCACAACTTGGCAGACCTTCTATCAATCGCCGAGCTCAAGGGAAACTCACGACAGAACACGTGATCACCAACCTCAAAAGGAATAGGGACCCTACCCTTGTCATATCTTTTAGCTACCCTTTTCTGAGCCCTCCTGAGGTGAATCAAAGCGTCCCTACACCTATCTTCATAGGGGACCGCATCATCTTCCGCAAGCAAAGGGCCTACGTCCCATATGGCCAGAAGTGGGTGATTTAACTCCCTACCTAAAAACACAGAGGCCGGAGAACATCCTATGGATTCGTGGAAGGCAGAGTTAAACGCTACACTAAGGAGATCAATGTCCTGATCCCATCGATGCTGAGCCTGGTTATGAAAAATAGTAAGCGCCACCACCAGATTTCTATTAAAGCGCTCTACATGATTAGGGCCAGGGTGATAGGGGCTGGTGGTGACGTGCCTTATGCCCCAGCCGAAACACATATCATTAAATGCGGCTGACCTAAAGCAGGGGCCATTATCACTTACAATGACTCGCGGCGCCCCAAACAAGGACCAGACGCGCCTACACAGAGCGTTCACAGTGGTCGTCGCTTTCATGTTACGCAAGGGAATAAGAATTGAAAATTTAGAAAAGGTGTCAACAAGAACAAGTATACAAGTATTCCCCAAGGTCGTACGGGTAATGGGCCCTACATAATCAGCGAAGACTTTATCCCAGGGGCGTTGGGCAACATCGGCCGAATGATACCCAACTTTGGAATTCAGGGCGGGTTTAGCCCTTAGGCAATCCTCACAGCGGCTAACCCATTCCCTGACGTCGCTGTACAACCCGGGCCAAAAAAATTCACGGGACACCTTCTTTACAGTTTTCAACACACCCAAATGCCCACCTAGCAGAGAATTATGAAAGTAACGCAGCAACATGGGTCGCAAGGAGATCGGCACTACCACTTTTCTACCTTTCCCCTTAGCATTATCTACTACAAGAAGGCCCCTAAACATCGAGTATTGCCCCATTTTCTCTCCCTTCTGGAGTCTCTCCATAATATTGACACACCAGGGGTCATGACTTTGATGGTCTTGAATAGCAACAAAAGATTCAGGGATGGACCTAATTACCAAGGACTCAGGGTCAGAGCCCTCCCTCACGATAGGATCAAGGTCCTCAGCCATACGAGACAAGGCGTCGGCCGCAGCGTTAAGCTTCCCCGAAATATGGTGGGTTGAAAATTTAAACCTGGATAACCTCCATACCCACCTACCAACTTTGCCCAATTGTTTGGGATGATTCCACATCCATGCGAGAGCTTGGTTGTCGGTGTAAAGCTCCAACTCTCGCTGTTCTAAATAATCCGCGAAACGCTCCACGCCTGTGACGCAGGCAAGACATTCTTTTTCGTAGGCACTGTACTTCCTCTTTGCCTCCGAGAGAGTGCGGCTGGCGAACGCTACCGGCCTGACACCCTCGGCACACCTCTGGGAGAGTACAGCACCCAGCGCCACAAAGGACGCATCGACATGGAGGAGGAAGGGTAACGAAAAATCGGGCATGCGCAAAACCTCAGGGAGATGAGCCTTTTCTTCAACAGGTCAAATGCGTGAGCTTGCTTGGCACCCCAGCAAAACACAACCCCTTTTCTTTTCAAAGAATTCAGGGGCGCGGCAATTTCAGAAAAGGAGGGATGAATCTCGCGTAGTACGCGCACATCCCCACAAACCTCATGACACCCTTCAAATTCTTGGGAGGGGGGTAATCAATAATAGGGCGAATGCGCTCAGGGTCGATAAGTAAGTTCCCCGAGGATATAACATAACCAAGATATTTGATTGAAGATTTAGCCCAGGTAACTTTATCAGGATTGACTGTCAAACCTACACGGCGAAGACGAGATAACACTTCCTCTAAATGACCTATATGTTCGTCAAAAGAGTCGTTGTAGACACAAATGTCATCTAAATAATTAAAAACATACTTATATTTAATATCAGATAACACCTGGTCCAAGACACGACTTAACGCTTGCCCACCCACACTACAACCCAGGGGACACGATTGAACTCATACAGCCCCCAAGGGGTGACGAAAGCCGTGAACTTCTTAGATGACTCAACTAGGGCACACTGCAAAAAACTGGCGTTCAGGTCTATTAAGCTAAATATCTTGGCCCTACCTAGATGTTGGAAAGCAGATTCAATACTGGGCATAGGGTAGGGATCGAACCGTATTTTCTTGTTAATCTTGCGAAAGTCCACAATGAGCCTATACCCTTCGTCTTTCTTGGGAATTATAAATGCGGGGCTGGCGTATGGCGAATGGGAGGGGCGGATAACTCCCTTAGCTTCAAGATCTTCAATCAGCTCCCGAAAGATCTTCATTTTAGGTGGGGCGCACGAGTACGGACCGGACCTAACCGGGACATTATCCTGAACAACTATTTCATAAGGGAGTACATCACATTTACCCAATCGGGTGGTAATCACGTCAGAATATCGGGAAATTAACCTCTTAATCGCATCATCACAGGATTTTACAAGATGGACGCCACACACAGTAGCAGAACGACATAACTCAATATGGGCTTTAGGGGAAAATCCAAAGGTTAATACTCTGTGCCCAGAATTAATCACAGCACCCGTTTCCCACAGAAAATCGTTCCCTAGTATAATGTCATAAGGGAGGGACGGGATGCAATATAGATTTCTCTTCCACGAAAATCCCCCGATTTTAATGGTAAACTAACTCTCTCCTGGGCTAATAATAAACTCCCATTGCCAACAATAAATGGTTTGGATTCTACTTTCTTAATGACGATATTGTAAGACCCATTTAACTTCTTCAGGAAGTCGCTGTTTACAAAGGACCCACTGGAACCTGTGTCCAGCAACGCAAACCCGGGATTAGACCCGATCATAACTTTAACCACAGGGGGAAGGGGGTCACTACGTTTCCTACATTTACGCGCGGCCGGCCCCTTCTCAAGACCACGCGTCACACGTTTCCCGACCGGCAGTCGCGTTGAAAATGCCCTAATTGGTGGCAACGAAAGCACCTAACGTGTGACAAGTCCACCCGTCTTCCTGACCTAATCGCTCCTAACGGCCTCCCGTGGGTATTGGAAGCTACCCGGTTGCAGGGGGGGGGGGATACGTCGAGGCAAATCGTTTACAATAGGTGGGGTGGGCCTCCAAATACTCTTTTTCAGCAAGTAAGGATCCTTCTATGTTAGAAGCTAACGCATATAAGTCTGACAACAAGGTTGGCTTGTGTGAAAACACAAAATGCCTTCTAGTCAGTGGGGACACATTCTCCAAGATAATCTCCACGACTTCTCCTTCAGTAAGATTGAGATCCAAAATCTCTGTGGCTTCCGAGACAGCTAATATAAAAACCCTAAATGGCTCCTGAGGATTTTGAAAACGTCGTACGTGTTGCCCACACAGCCTCTCTTTCTCCCTCCTGGAGACTAAGGACTCCAAAATACGAACTCTTGCAATCCTCCAGCTAAGACCTAATTGTACATAATCGGAAATTAAATGAGCTAGGAAACCCGTGGCTTTCCCCATACAAAGGATCAAAAACTCTGTATCTCCCACAAGCCTAAGTTTTGAGACCCTGTTTGCTTCTAATAAAAACTTAAACAATACGTTAGGAGATTGACCGTCGCAAACAGGTAATAATTTAAGGCTATCGCCGGCAATCTTACTAAGTGTTTTAGAGGGGGTAGTAATAGAATGACTCCTAACAGGATCAATGGGGGGGCTAGTGTGCTCTCTCGCCTCTTCCAACTCTACATTGTTCAACTTGGGCAAATCACTATCCCTTAGGGAAGGTTGGCTAACTGCATGGCTAATGGCTACAGTATCAGAGGCGTCCGACTTACAGAAATTATCCGAAAGCAAGGACCGCAGCACTCCCACGCTCGCGTCGGGGGGAACGGGATGTCTCTTCCCTCGAGTTCATGGCGTAGGTCTGCAGAATTGAGTCTGTAGATGTCGGACTTGGTGTTGACTAGGCTCCCAGGTGCGTAGGCCATGGCGGACGGTTGGGTCATGAAACAAAGGTCAAACAAGCAATATCAAGTTGAACACACCCGTGCACGCACTCTTTAGCAGAGTTGCGCAGTGTTTTGAACCACAATTAGGATCTACCATCCAAAAGAGAGGGTTCAAACACTTAATAAGGAAATTAAAAAAAAACACAATAACAATCGATAGAGTGGGCTGGGTGAGTGAACTTGTTATACCCGCTGGGTAAGCTAAATAACACCCAGCACACGCAATTTGAGATAGATGAGGGCAAGCCCTCAAAGGTCGATAAACACAGCCCAGACGTTATACCATAATTGTGATTACCCCACGTGAACTACTTAACTTAAAATTACCGAAGGATGATACTTATAAAGAAGGAACGAATATCACCATCAACAATAATTTATTATAACTTCTCACAAAAGAGAACAAAAATAGATATAAATACATAAACAATCATCAAGTATGTAACGTCTTTACAACCTTTTCCAATGGCCTCATACCATGAGCGCCAAATTTGAAAGCGAACATCTACGCTTACTCTGGAAAGCTACAGTTTGGCGTGAAAGCAACAATTAAACCTCAGCCTAACCTCGTACAGTTCAATACGACAATTACCAAAATATAACCTATAAACATTATTATTAATACCTCATCAGTCCCAAAAAGGGAAAGGGGGTATATGATTAAACCTAACTGACGTATTACCAGATGTTGGTGTTGGATTGACCCATGCATTAGATTGGCCTACACCTCTCGTTTACAATCACAAACTTGGTTGCTATAACAACTTCCTTTTACCCCTATGGTGCGCTGATGGCGGCAGGTAATTCATGTTCAAAGGTGAACATCAAAAACAACCCAACAAGAACTATTCTAACACAATAAACATTAGCTTAATGAAACACCTTGCGAGGTTTATATTTAAAGTTCATAGACAAGGTAAAATTATGAATGACATAATTTATAGGTCTTAAGTTCTGAACCAAACTTATTAACCTTTGAAAATAATTGACAAAAGCAGGTTTTTTAGAGATTACGCTCAATAATATAAGTGCACAAAACGTAACATCATAAATAGTATAAAGAACATAATATGATACCAGCAATCTTTACGCGATTTTAAATTTATTATGCCCGAAGTTTTACGTTCAATCATGCCGGACATAATAGATCTAAATCTTAACTGCGAACTTTGCCTTGTCATTTAAATCAACACAAATGCCCAAACGAAGTAAAATCGTAACTTGTTTCACTAAAATATTAAATCTGAAAAGTCTTAAAGTCCAATTACTTTATGCATACTGCTAAGTGCAAAGTTTTAAGTTATATGTAGGCAGATATTTGAAGACGCAACCAAATGCCAGTATGAAAGTTCTAAGTCCATTTATCATGGAAAGTCACTAAAGCGCAAGTTTGAAAGATCAAGTCTATTCATTATGAAATAACAACAAAGTGCCTAAACGGAATTTAAGAAACGTTAAAGATTTCATCTAAACTGAATTTAGCTTACATCGTTAATTTTGAAGCGTTCACCTGTTCAGGCGAATTCCAACGCCAGCCCAAGAGTGGCTCACAATTCACATGGTCGATCTTTTATACGCACAAAACACGGCTTGCAGAACATAGTCAAGGGGGGGGACCAAAGAACGTAGACAGGGTGGAGAAGGTTCTAGGAGCCTCACGGATCTAGTAGTAGAAGCCCGCTCGTAAACTTGGTGGAGTGTTACTTCTTTTCTTCTTATGGTCTTTGGGCAAGCAGAAACGGCGTGATGTATTCCAGTGGGCGCGCCTCAGTCTTACAAGGAAGGTCTTGATGGCCAGGTGTGTGTTGATAAGTGGCTCGCAGTTTTTACATGAGCATGGCCGCTGACGTCTTTGTAGAATTGGGTAAGTTTACAATTTGCAGTATTGTAACATTAGCTAGCGGCTAATGTTACAAATGGTGTCAAGTAGAGGGTTGAAAATTCTTAAAGATCGGTCTCCAGCTAAGAGAAAACAGGGGTGGAAGTAACCAGATAACGGTAACTGCCAAAAATTAGGGTTTTTATAAGTCCATGGTCATTTGGTCAATTTTACCTTGAGAGATTCTCGCGTACCCCTGAAAGGTGCCCGCGTACCCCTGGAGGTACGCGTACCTCAATTTCATAACCACTGGGCTAACATATTTTCTAGTATTTATTTTATGTTGGACAAAACGTAGACACTTAAAATATTTAAAAGGTGTCCAAAATAAGTCTGTCCTACAACTTTTGTATTTATACAAGTTGAATTTCAATCTTGAATTCCAGTTAATTCGGTTACATGACTTGCTTTAAATAAGCCTAATCCTATATTAAGGGATGATGTGAATAATACTCAGTGTTAACCTTTTGAAAACCATATCTATGTCTGTTGCGATACTGTAAGTTTACTATCAAAATAGTATATAATCGAAGAGTTTCAAAATTTAGCCACATAGAACGCCTGATGCATTTTCACTAGCGCCATCAACGTCTAAATACGCTTCCTATAGTTTAGTTATTTTGTAACTAAGAAGTCAAATTTAAATACTGTAATTTCACATATTTCACTAATTTAAGACTTTAGTTTGCTAAGCTAGATTAAAATCAGAATTAATAAGTTGGATTACATTAATTATTCAAATTAAACTTCACGTACAATTTCACTGTTACAGCTTAGTGTGTAAACTAACTATCTAATTGAAATAATTTCCTTTATTAGAACAAAATATTATGCTCCCTGCTACATATTCTTAAAATACTTTTTAAAATGTTAATCTCCTAGTACTCCTTGCTATACTATTGTTTTCGAGCTCATTATATAAATTATATTTTAGGTTTTACATTGTAGAGGTTAAAAGTGTAGATTTATTTTAGCCGCTTAAGTTACTACTTAATGTGACATAGGTATGTAATGTCAAATTTATTTTTAATATGGTTTGATTAATATAATTAATGAATACAGCTTATATTTGTCATGAAACATTAAGAATATGACTGGTTTGAAATATTTATCAAACAAATAATTTCAGTATAATTTAACTCTTTAAGAAATACGAATCAAGAAAACATTCTACTCACCATTGTAATTAGGCTGAAAATACTAACTAGGCAAATAAAATAAATCACAAACTTCTTTAGTATTAAAAAGGGTGGCCTGGTGGTCTAGGGGTAAGGTGTCAGACTTCTATGCTGGCGGCCGGGGTTCAATCCCAGGTCCCGGCAAAGATTTATCTGATTACCAAACCCTTCCTTCACCTCTGACAAGTCATCTTGTGAATGTGGGGAATGCCAGGCCTCCACCGTGGTTCGGATTCCACGTTAAACTGTAGGTCCTTCATTTCATCTCACTATCACCCTACCATTACACATTAGCGTAAGTGCGTATAACCCGAACGGGTAGTAAGACGCGGTGCTAATAATAATAATAATAATAATAATAATAATTTAGTATTAAAATCATTTGAAATATAATTTTATAAATTCGTCTTTTACAAATATTCAAGTAAAAACTTAACGGTAGGCCTACTGACAATGAGTTTAAAAAATAAATTATGATTATCTAAAATGACTAAGCTATAATATATAGGTAACAATATAAATTATGTTAAATAGTTTATAATGAAATAATAATCAAGTGAGTAAATTGATATTTAACCCCAAGGTTTTAATTTTTTTTCTGCCAAAATCAATAAAGAAAGGATTTGTAAAAATATAAATGTTTGAGATTTAACTATAGAAAATGGTCAAATATCAACAACTAGCTGATCGAAAGATACTCGCCACAATCCTTCCAAAAATTTACCCGCTTGAATCAACCAAGACAGAACGTTTGGACCAAGAATAAACCCTATTTTCCTACCTATCCTAACCTAACCTTTGACGGTAACAGCTTTTAGAAGTAAATTGTCACAATAAATGTGAACACAACACTTTCGTTTATTATGGTTCCCCGTTAGTTAGGTTGGCGCACTTTCTGAGTTTGAAACCATCTTTGACCATACTCACCTTAAATTGTTGTCAGCTTTCACATCTATTATTATTATTATTATTATTATTATTATTATTATTATTACCGCGTCTTACTACCAGTTCGGGTTATACGCTCTTACGCTAATGTGAAAATGGTAGAGTGATTGTGAGATAAAATGGAGGACCTACAGTTTAACGTGGGATCCAAACCACGGTGAAAGCCTGGCATTCCACACATTTACAAGTTGTGATTAATACACTTATTGTCAGAGGTGAAGGCAGGGTTTTATAATCAGATAAATCTGTGCCTGGACCGAGGATTGAACCTCGGCTCCCAGCAGAGAAGCCTAACACCTTACCCTAGACCACCGGGTCACCTTCACATCTATCGCTAAAGACGATTGAACAGATGCCTACTGGCTATATAAACTTGATTCAGAAGTAGACCAACACACAAAGTAAACCTAATTATCAGGTGTTTTCACAAACACTTCGAACGTTCTATGACCAATCTGATACAAACGAGCCATGTATTTCAGCTGGGATATTCCTTTATTGTGCCAAATGTCCTTTGGCCAATCTGGTCCAAACGAGCCGTATATTTCAGCTAAAACATCCCATGATTGTGACAAACGTTCTATGACTAATATGATTCAAACGAACCGTGTACCTCAGCTGGGATATCCCTTGATTGCACCAAAATTCCTATACTGAACAAGCTGGTTATCAATGTAATGTTCAGAAAGAAAGTGTGAAACTCGCTTTAGGAAATAAATTAAACTAACAAGAACAAATTAACCGTTAAAGATATATTCAACCAACAAAGCATGCTGGATACTGCTATTATCATTCACAACATAGAAAACTACCAATATAATTCATTTATCGTTGATTTGTTACAAGCCCAGATTCATTGTTCTTGTTTTGTTTTTAAAAAAGGATGCGGGAGATATCTGCATAATTGTATCAACAGTATATAGTTGAGAAAAAATATTTAATTTATTTTTAATTATTGTATTATATCTAAGAGTGGTATCAGGCGCGTATCCGGGGGGTCAGGGGGGCTCGTAGTAGTAGTAAGTTCCTACTTAAAAAATATAATAGTAATTAATTTCACTTTCACTTTATTAACCGGACTAAACATTGTGAATAATAAGATATATTATACTCAGGGATTCCTCCACGTACGGAAACGAAAATATGTCAAAATTTCGTTAAAAAAATATATTACAGTTGACCCATGTTTGCATTCACTAACAAATAAACTTTTTATGACTTTTAATAGAAAATGTACTAGTTTTTATAAGAATGTAAAATTAGTATATTGTCTATCGTCATAAAAATTATATCAATTATTACTAAACGCAATAATGCGTCTAATTCAATATATTTTTGTACAAAATTTTGATATATTTTTCTCTCCGTGCAGGTCATATTCATCCGCACCCCTCCCCCCACAGTTAAGTCTTGAGATGACCACCATCGTCAGATAATATTTGAAGAATTATGACCCCCCCCCCCCCCAAAAAAAAAAAAACCTGGATACGGGCCTGGGTTGTATGCAATAATGAACCTGAGCGCAATTTGAGTAGACCTACTAACGTAGTGTTAGTTTTCACTATCGGACGTCATTTCTTAGATGACAACGCAGTTTTACTAGCGAGAAAATAGATAGGTCATTAACACTACACTAGCGTTCAAGCAACACACAGCCTCGTGCTTGCATACTATCCCATGTGTATGTTGTGAGAACATTATTGTGTTGGGTGACCTGGTGGGTGGTCTAGGGGTAAGGTGTCGGACCTCTGTGCTGGGGGGTCCGGGGTTCGATCCTCGGTCCCGGCACAGATTTATCTGATTACCAAACCCTTCCTTCATCTCTGGCAAGACATCTTGTGAATGTGGGGAATGCCAGGCCTCCACCGTGGTTCGGATTCCACGTTAAACTGTAGGTTCTCCATTTCATCTCACAATCACCCTACCATTACACATTAGCGTAAGTGCGTATTACCCGAACGGGTAGTAAGACGCGGTGCTAATAATAATAATAATTATTATTATTATTATTATTATTATTATTATTATTATCATTATCATCGTGTTTTGTGTAACAGTATTAGCCATCAATGTTGTTTCACTACCTACCTTTATTTAATTTTTTTTCCCCAACAGAGTACATTATGACGTCAAACAACATTGTTGATCTCCCAAATGAAATATTGTTGAAAATATTTATGTACCTTCCTCAAGAAGACTTGGAAAGTAGAATTCAGGATGTAAATCCCCTTTGGAGGCTTCTTGCTAAGGATGTTTTGAAAACATTAATCAAATTCACCTATTCTCCCGGATTCGAAATTACCGATCAAGAAATTGTAGAATACTTGAGGAAGTTTCCAAAAGTAAAAGCATTTCATACAATGAAATTTTGTGATAAAGACATGATATTTTCTGCATTGATTAAGTATTGTAAAGATCTTCGGAGTTTACATGCTCATTTCGTTTCAAATTTAAGTGTGGAACAATTTGAAAAATTAATTACATCTTTTCCAAACCTTGAGTCTTTTAAGATGCAATACCCACGCAGAAGGGAAATTTTCGTAAGAATAGCAAGATTTCACAACTTGAGGGATCTATGTATCACCGGAAAAGGGTTATATCAAACACCGGGGTGGTTTAGACTCATTGTAGATGGGTGCATTGCCTTAGAACACTTGAGCTTCCAGTATATTCCCCATAATGACCTTATTTATGTACTTGAGAAGATGAAAAACCGGTTAAAATCCTTGCATTTTGGTTACCAGTACAGTTCAACACAAATAATTGAACTTTTGGGAGAGTTTACCAAATTAGAAGAACTTAACTTTCATGACTCTAATGGAAAGTCCTTAAACCTACAACCACTCTCAAAGCTAAATAAACTAAAGACCATAGGTTTTAGATGTTATTCATCAAAGTCTTCTAAGAATTCTGAAAATTTCTTTAATTTAATTTTAAAGAACAACTACTTTCCAAATCTTGAAAACTTGATTTTGATGTTTTTAAATCAATTATATGACACTGTAAATTTGCGAAATATATTTGAAAAGTATTCTGGATTGAAATGCTTACAAATTCTTCTTCGGCATCCCCCTGGTGTAGGGAAGGAACTGAGGAACATTTCCGAAATGTCAAATCTTCAAGAGCTTTCTATAACTGGAAGCAAGGATCTGCAAGATGATGACGTGAAATACATCTCTCAATGCCGGGAATTGCGATCATTGGATCTAAGTTCGAGCTTTATGTTGACCGACACAGTTTTGAGTATCTAACTATGTTGAGTAATTTGAGATCATTAAACCTTTCGAGCTGTGAGTTTACTGGTAGTACCTGCATCTGCTTCCTTCAAAGCTCAAAAGTCTTGTAGTTCTTAATGTCCTTCAGTGTAGAAATTTGAAAAAACAATATTTAATTGAATGTACTCTAAAAATGCAGAGTCTTCTAGTAGAGAGCCAATATAATTGATTTGGTATTTGAATTAAAATTCAAAATTCATCTCGATTAAAAATAAGTAAGACAGAGTAGTCACACACACAGATTTAATTAAGTTTTTTCTGTTGAAAATTTTGTATTTAAGATATTATTTTGTAATAACAATTTATTTATAAATTATTTACATTTTCTATAGATTAAATTACATATATACCTTAAAGTTTTACTTTGAATTTTTTTATTCTTAAAATAAAATTGATTTTATAAATTTAATTAATTTTATACCAACGGCAAAAAAGTTTCCCATGAGATATACTGTGCGTATAATTCTATTAAGAAATGTTGTTGAAAATATTCTTGTACATTGTAATCTCTGTTTACCCAGAAAGGTAAAAGTTTTACTTTGATAAAAAGTGTTAAGTAAACATTTTGGAAATGATTGGAGACCTCTTGAAGACCTCAGCTATTATAAAAGTGTAATATATGGTTGCCAAAGTGTCAATAATGGTGTATTGATGGTTGATGAGGACACGAACAATGTGTTCATTGATGAGATTGAGGATTTTGTGGAAAGTACCATCCTCTGAGAAACCTTTCATTAACATTCTCCCATTTTTCGATATTGTTTTATTTTCAGTTCTCGAACATTGGGTTAAATTGTCTGATTAATGTCCTTTGGTTATGTAAAACACTATTGAATTGAAATTTTCCCTTCAACTTTTGCTAATATATTTTATATTTGTAAGAGTTTTGCTAATTAATGATGATATCAAAATATTCAGATTCATATTTTAATTTATTTTTACAAAAAAAAATTTTTTTTCCCAAACGATTGTCTGCAAAACTTTCCTTTTCCATTATTTTGCTGCAAAACTTTCCTTATCCAAACTGTTTTCTTTAGTAACTCATCCATTTACTGCAGGAGTTATGTTTAATCTATAATATTTTATATCTCCTATTACAATATTTGATCAATAAAACAAAGAGCAATCATAAACTAACATTTAGTACCGAAAATCACTTTGATGTATTAGGAGCTTTTTGAAACTCACCACTTAAAAATAACATGAGCGTAGTGAGGGGGATTATGGGGTTCAACCCCCCCCCACACATCTCCCCTACATTTTCTGAAGTTTTTAATGTTGATTGCAAAAGATTGTTTAAAGAAGTCAGTTTGTGAAACCATTTATATTAATTTGATTCTGCAATCCGATCTTCAGAAAGAGTAGCTTATCATCTAAAATTCCTCCAATTTTCAAAAATGTGTCTTCTCTGAACTACTTCAAATAGCTTCTAATGGCATCTAATTTTGATAGTAAAAAAAAATCAGGTGAGGAGTTTTCTAAATATCTTTTTTGAGTATCAAAACTTTCTTTAGTAGAACCACTAGATAATTTCTAGAAAATTTAATCTAAGAAAATAAATCTGATCTAGCGCCACTTAAAATAGCTTTTAGAGGTCTCTAATTTTCAAAAATTTGCTGGAGGAGGACTACTCCAAATAGCCCTTAGGATAATCCAAATTTGTAAGAAAAAATCGTGGGAGGTCTACTCTAACTCTCGACTTTTGAGGACCACTCCAAATACGTTTTAGGGCATCCAATTTTCAAACATTAGCTGGGAGAGAAAAATAAAAAATCTTGTCATCCCCTTTGCCCCCCTTAAACAAATAAGGTCCCACCACCACTTTTTAAAATACTTTTCGTATTTCTCAGAAGTCTTAACATCATGTCATAAGCTTACAATTTGAAATTCCCCTAAAATTAAATTCTCCATACGCACATGAGGTAGTTTAGATTGCTACCTCTCAGGGTAAACGGAGTGTACATGTACAACAGAGAAAACCTGAAAAAGTGAAGTAGTTGGGTGTGACATGGAAAGTTAAGGATAAGTTATATAAATTATAAAAGTCATTGAAGTTTTTAATATATATTCTTTGGAATAAGTTTTCTAATATGAATTAGAGAGCATTAACAATTTTAAATGATTAGTTTTTCCCCAAATTAATGTAATATTATTGGCAATATAATTCTCGGAAAGATTTATTATTATGATGATTTAAACTCATTTCCTTTTTTTTAATTAGCTTTTTAATAATGCTAGGGAAGCGTTGCCTTTATTGACTAAACGCCAATGACTTCACCCAAATAAAGAGAATATTATTATTATAACTATCCTTCAATTTTTACAAAACATTTTGCCAAGATACACATTTTCATTTACATTAAATGGTAGCTATACAATTCAGTTTCGCAGGTAATAGTGTACCGATACAAGAACAATATTTGATATATTAAAATATCCGCGATACCAGAAGTGCGAAAATGTTCTGGTCATATACATCGATACTAGGTCCAGTGATCTTTATAATATACTGGATGGACATAAACATACGCATTGCCAGTAACCAAAAAGTGACGCTCAAGTTAATAGTCTGCTTCATTGTGGGGGGACAAATTTAACGGTTTTTTTCAATGTTCTTTTGCGAAAACATGTGTCTGATTAATAAAAGTGTTATCGTTTGAAAATAATGAAGTATTATACCATACTTGCTTGAGGAATCATTTACATTAAAGGATATACAATTCAGTTTTACAGCTAATACTGTACAAATACGAATTAAATCTTTAATATATTTAAACATGTAGATATCATCCATGTTTAAAGTTGTCTATTAGCTTGTATATTGGTTTCAGAAACCACATTATATTGAAAGTTCGATATATAATATATAATGAATAAGGTACCTATTTTAAAATGTGATTACATTTGTGTGGTTTATGGAACACTATTTAGTTCCACAAAGTTGGCATACGTGTATGGACCGGAAGTGGAAAAGATTATAGAAAGGTAAGCGAATCGAATGCGATGTTTTGTGCGAGAATACTATAATACATTAGTATTTTGGTAGGATAAACGGCCATTTATAACGGAATTATAAATTCCATTCTGGGAGGTATTTTATCCTACCTAAACACTATTATATGGTAGGATTATGGTACGAGATAAAGCCTTCCTATCGTACGACTTTCAAAAATCATCATATATATGAGCCTACCTCAACTTATTTATAGAAAAAACTCACCAGTTGTGAATTTTTTTATTCTCTTCAAAGTTTTTACTAACACATTTATTTCATCTAACTAATCACACATTGTTGTATCTCATATATCCAATCAAATTAATGAACGATGTCAAAACGCCACCTTGCTTTGTATGGGTATAATGGAGAAAGAGATACCTCCAAGTTTCTTTCTCTCTTACACAATGGTATGTAGATGACCGCTCAAAAATTTCAGGCACAGATGTTCATCCAGTAATATTATAGAGATCAATGAATATGACCCCTATATAAGACTATATGAACTAAAATCGTTCTTATTCGAGATGAGTGATCGAGAAAACTACCATTCGAATTCTCTTTAAGCTGTATACACTAATTACTCATAAAACTAGTTTCCGGTAAGATCAACCAATATCATTCACAGCACTGAATAAACGTTAAATATTTTCCAGTGTGGACATTATTTATCCCTTTGATACATAACCAATTTTCTTACTATTGTAAATACATTTATTGTGTAAAAAAGAAATGTTACTTCTGAGCAAAAACTCCATTTGACTTCAATGTCTGATCACTGGAACTAACGAGTAGCCAGACTCGTATACTGTATAGATAGACTCGAGTCAAACGTAAAAGCACACCTAGTCGTGTCAACAATTTTCGATTCTATCGAAGTTGACGTAGCTATTTATGCGCATGCGTGGTACGACCTTACGTGGCAAACCCAGCTGGTTTTGTGATATTTTCAAGTAAACAGTAATGTTAGATTATAAAAAATAAAGATTGTTTAGCTGTAATTGTAAGTGTTAAACAGAAGACACATAAAGGTAAATTGATTTCTAAATCTCAGTATTAGGTTTCTATAAAATCTCTAAGATGAAATATGAAGATGTTACTACAACTGTCAAATATTCACGCAGATATATTCTTAATTATTCTCTTATATTTTGTGTTTGTAGAGTTCTGGACTTATTAGACATGTTGAAGTTTTATAACATTTGTGAACTTAATTTATTAGATATAATTTATCAAAATTCAATATGTTGTAACCTCTCAATCCGTCACTGACAATTTCATAAAGGTTAAGTGAACATTTAGCCTAATTTGATAATCATTAGTGATGTATACTGACATTTCAATGTTGCTTTACTCATTATAGCTTTCACATGATGAATAGTTGTTAATACATTTTTATTAATTTTAAACTTTGTATGTATCCACTTTGTTACAAACGCTGTGGAATATTAAGACAACTTGAGTTTTGTAGATACACATTGCTGTCAATAAATATATATATATTTTTTCTAATCCACATTGTTCTCTATCACCACACAAGTTAGCCAATTTATTGATGTAAATGTGTTTATTAACATAATTCCCATCACATAAATTTATCAATGTGTTTTAAAATAGGCCTATAAGATCAGGCCTGCAAAATTGCTTTAGTGTACCTGAATATTTTATTCTTTCCCTATGTTGAGGCTCTGTTACACAGTAGGCCTGTGTTTTCTTACATCCAATGCAAGTACGCTATGAATAAATACACTAACTAATAACAAACATTTACATTTAGGCCATGACCAAATGTTTGTTTAATCTAGCCAAGTATTAATTAAATAAAAAGGCTAACTTTAATTTGTGATACACAGAAGGCATTAAATTAATTTATCTTTGAACTTTAAAGGAAGTTAAATACCTTAATTTGTTTATATTTTTATATACCTTCTAGATACCTCCTAGTGCAAGACTTTGTTTAAATTTTTTTTTTATTGTTCATATAATACAAACCATTTTTAATAAACACAAGTGGCCTAAGTTATATGTCAAATTGAATAGTAACACTTAATATTATTTGTAAATTTTCTAGTACAGGTAGTCATACAGTAAGTATTAGAAAATTAAATAGGTAACTTATGAACCTAAGTTATGAGATAATTCTTGGCCATATAACATAGCATTACTTGAAGAACATTGATTTGAAAACTCAAGAAATATCGGACTAGCCATATGTTTGAAAACCAATTTTGGCACCAAATTGTCTCGGTTTCTTGTTTAAAAACATGAATGTTTTCAAATGAAATTAGGCTAAACAAAGTAAATTTTCACATCTATCAAAACTGGGAAATTCACAAATAAGTACAGTGTATAACCAATATTTAAAGCTGTGTCGTGGATATCTTTCACAACAATTAATATGTTTTTATAAACTAACCCAACCTTAGGCCTATGTATGCATTTATAAATAAGCATTTCAACTAAGTTGGAAATGATAGTATGATTAAAATTAACTAACTTATTTATTATTTTTGAAAATGAATTTGAAAAGAAGGGATGAAATAAATTGACTTGTTACGGTACAGATGTTTATGTGACATCATACATTAGGCATATTTTAGGTACAAGTATACAGTACCTAATAAAATATATATATATATATATATATATATACACACACACACACACTTTCATTATTGTCATTGCCTTTCTATGTTATTTGGAACTTTTTTTTAGGGAGGGAGAGAGGCCTAAGAAATGTAATTGTCCTGTAATCATTTTTCTATTCCTGAATAGTCACGAAACTCAACAGGCCAGGACAATGATTATTATCTTGGAGGCAACTGTTTAGGATTAGGCCCTTGGGCCGGTGCACCATTAAATTTCTCGAGTTTGTGTGCTCGGCCCAGACTCCATCTCCCTCTTGGTGAAAAAACACTGCAATTATGAAAATAAGACATTTAAATTTAAAATAAAATTCTAATAATCAAGACAAGGCTGAGCTGTGAAGGTGAAATTAAATTTAAGTGAGTACAGACTTGTTCAGCGACAAGAGTAACAGCGGGAGAGAATAGACACCACTTCCATGATCCATGTGACCATGTCGTGTGGATGCCCTTGGAACAGTAGACATCAGCTCTTTAGTTGTTTTCACACCTTAAGTGATAGTGTTTGGTGTTAATTTTATGTGTGTATAATTTGACTCCTACATAATTTTTCAGAACCGAGGTAAGAATTAATAAAATTCAAGTTATCAAACAACAAAAACTATTGTTTGTTTACTAAGTTTGGCTAGTAGGGAAAGTCTTTCATAGGCCTTAAAGTTTGTACTCACATAACCTTACTAAGCTAGGTGAATATCCCAGACGTGATAAGATGTGAAGTACCGGTATAGAAAATTACACTATATCATTACTTTGTGAGTTTTAGGAATGTTTGCTTATGTTACGTTAAAAAAAATTAGAAAAAAACAGGTTGAGCTTCAGAAATTCCACAGGAATTCACAATTTTACATAAACTGCATGATATAGGGTACAAGGTTTATAGATTAAATATTAAAATAGTTACATTCTCATTATCTTTATATGAGTGATTTTGAAAACCTATATCAAATTCAAAACATAAAAAAAAGTAGTCATGAGACTCTCTATTTTGACAAAAAGAAAAAAACTCAAGGGCCTTTTCTCGGTTTGCAAAGTCTAAATTCACGCATGTAAAACAATTTAATCTACAAACTGTTCTAAAACAGAATATTATTGTAATATTAAAAATGTAGCTTATTCACTGCCTCCCTTTGATGTGTCACTCCTGAACCTGTCACAGGTCGAAATGATCTGGTACAGATAAGTGATCTGTGGAGCTCTTGATTGCTACATCTTATACATAGTTTGTTTCTTAAACATTTATTTGAGTAGTGGCTAATATTTTTAGTTATCTTCCCTTTCTCTAGAAATAATTTAGTATCAAGTAGGCTATGAATAATACAATATAATGTAGACTATAAAGCTAACAATTTTCTTAATAACAAATATGGTAAGCTGGTGAAAAATACAAATATCTCAACTCTCACTCTCCCTTGTTATTAGAATTTTCGAGAGTTTCAAAATGTCCTAAAGTCTTAAAATATTTGTCATAGCAACTAGCAATAAATAATCAAGAATAAACTCATTTAAGATAAATATATTTTATTAATATATATTGTATTTAATTTAAATTTTGTTAGAGTAATTGTTATTGTAGATTCACCAATGAGAATAAGGTACAGTACATTATTAAAAGTTTAACAAGCTTATAAATAACATGAGTTTAGAAACAAACACACTATTAAATTCTGTCAAAATTTAAATTTACTGAAGAAAATTATTTCAGAATTACAAGCTTAAATCTTTTAATAATGTTACTTGCTTAGTTTCTTGTGGCTAGCTGTAAAATTAATATTTCATTTTTATGTGAAATTAAAAATGCAAATATCGTAATATGTATATGATTAAACAAGTGATTATTTAAATTATTATTATTATTAGCACCGTGTCTTACTATCCATTCAGGTTATACACACTTACGCTAATGTGTAATGGTAGGGTGATTGTGAGATCAAATGGAGGACCTACAGTTTAACGTGGAATCCGAACCACGGTGGAGGCCTGGCATTCCCCAGATTCACAAGTTGTGATAAATACACTTCTTGTCAGAGGTGAAGGAAGGGTTTGGTAATCAGATAAATCTGTGCTGGACCGAGGATTGAATCCTGGACCCCCAGCACAGAAGTCTGACACCTTACCGCTAGACCACAATTATTTAAAAAGTGTAACAAAATTAAATTTGTAGAATACAAACACCGAAAACTTCAGTAACAAATTATAAACAATAATATTAGGAACTAAAACACCAATCAAATATGCAAGCTTACGTAAATATTATTATGGCTTTACAACCCTTTTAGAAACTGTGAGTTGCAGATTACATAAAAATACTCATAAAATTTCGGCTTTATGATTCTTAATAAATAATAATAATAAATAGTATATGGTTTTTAAAAAATTTTGGCACAGCAAACTTGTGAAGAAATATGTTGTTTTTTTTTCTCTCAAAAAAGTTTTAACTTAACTTATTTTATTGAAATCATAGTTGAAATCGTAGTTGAAAGAACTTTCTAAAAGGTTACAGTTTTTAAATCCAATAATCATAATGTTTGTTGAACTCTCTACACAGTAAATGTATAGTTATAAACAAGCCATCCTGATATTTGAAAAAAATATCCTTAGTAGCCCAGCTGAAGTATTATATTTGAAACACTTCTACCTCATACCTTCGTACGTAAATATTAACTTCAAATAAACTTTAAGTTATCTCCCCAGGACATGAACTCAAATATTCTGGAACACATAACATATATTTTAAATGTAAATAAAATATCAAATTTGTAATAGAAAAATTACATAAATATTGTAAAAAAAATGTGTGCATTGTAATATTATTTTACTTTCAAATAGGGAAATTTAAACGTTATTTGAAGTTGAAATCACATTATTATAGTATATTATTTGTGTATTTAACAACTTATTATGAACCACTGGTAACCAGGCCCCAGGACATAAAACAATAGCAGATTATGAACCAGTGGTAACAAGGCCCGGGACATAAAACAATAGAATATTATGAACCACTGGTAACCAGGGGCCAGGACATCAAACAATAGAATATTATGAACCACTGGTAACCAAGCCCCGGGACATAAAACAATAGAATATTATGAACCACTGGTAACCAGGGGCCAGGACATCAAACAATAGAATATTATGAACCACTGGTAACCAGGGGCCAGGACATCAAACAATAGAATATTATGAACCACTGGTAACCAGGCTCCAGGACATCAAACAATAGAATATTATGAACCACTGGTAACCAGGGGCCAGGACATCAAACAATAGAATATTATGAACCAGTGGTAACCAGGCTCCAGGACATAAAACAATAGCAGATTATGAACCACTGGTAACCAGGGGCCAGGACATCAAACAATAGAATATTATGAACCACTGGTAACCAGGCCCCAGGACATAAAACAATAGAATATTATGAACCACTGGTAACCAGGCCCCAGGACATAAAACAATAGCAGATTATGAACCACTGGTAACCATGGGCCAGGACATCAAACAATAGAATATTATGAACCACTGGTAACCAGGGGCCAGGACATCAAACAATAGAATTATGAACCACTGGTAACCAGGGGCCAGGACATCAAACAATAGAATATTATGAACCACTGGTAACCAGGCCCCAGGACATAAAACAATAGAATATTATGAACCACTGGTAACCAGGCCCCAGGACATAAAACAATAGCAGATTATGAACCACTGGTAACCAGGCCCCAGGACATAAAACAATAGCAGATTATGAACCACTGGTAACCAGGGGCCAGGACATCAAACAATAGAATATTATGAACCACTGGTTACCAGGCCCCAGGACATAAAACAATAGCAGATTATGAACCACTGGTAACCAGGGGCCAGGACATCAAACAATAGAATATTATGAACCACTGGTAACCAGGCTCCGGGACATAAAACAATAGAATTTATGAACCACTGGTAACCAGGCCCCGGGACATAAAACAATAGAATATTATGAACCACTGGTAACTAGGGGCCAGGACATCAAACAATAGAATATTATGAACCACTGGTAACCAGGGGCCAGGACATCAAACAATAGCAGATTATGAACCACTGGTAACCAGGGGCCAGGACATTAAACAATAGAATATTATGAACCACTGGTAACCAGGGGCCAGGCCATCAAACAATAGAATATTATGAACTACTGGTAACCAGGCCCCAGGACATAAAACAATAGAATATTATGAACCACTGGTAACCAGGGGCCAGGACATCAAACAATAGAATATTATGAACCACTGGTAACCAGGCTCCAGGACATCAAACAATAGAATATTATGAACCACTGGTAACCAGGGGCCAGGACATCAAACAATAGAATATTATGAACCAGTGGTAACCAGGCTCCAGGACATCAAACAATAGAATATTATGAACCAGTGGTAACAAGGCCCCAGGACATCAAACAATAGAATATTATGAACCAGTGGTAACCAGGCTCCAGGACATCAAACAATAGAATATTATGAACCAGTGGTAACAAGGCCCCAGGACATCAAACAATAGAATATTATGAACCAGTGGTAACCAGGCTCCAGGACATCAAACAATAGAATATTATGAACCACTGGTAACAAGGCCCCAGGACATAAAGTAATGGAATATCATCAACCACTGGTGACCAGGCTCCGGAATAAAAAACAATAGTGGGTTCCGAGCGGACACTATGATTCAAACTAAGATTCTTAGTGGATAAATTGAATGTATAATCCAGACCCCAATTTTAATAGGAAGATAATTATTTGGCAACTAGAAAAGTTACTAGAAAAGGGTTCACTGATTCATACATCAAATCATGTGATCTACAGCTGTAACTTTGATAAAGGCCTATACTATAATAATTATATAAATTATAGTATGCACTGACTAAAATGACTACACTTTTATATTGTTAGTACACGTGGATATGAGCATGCCCCGGGCTTATGTGGTTGGCACCCTGAGCATAGATATCTGACGCCTCTCCCTACCCCCTCCTACCTTGTAATTTTTATAAGCTTGTCTAACTGTTAGTAGCTATGTTTTATAGTTGAAAAATACACACTGATTAGCTAATCTTTCGGTTATTTTGATTATTTATTACTAGACGCTATATTTAGGGCCATAGTAAATAAAAATAAAGATATTTTGTTTGTTTGTTTTATAAGTCTTATTTATTTTTGAATATCACTATATACATTTACATACACACATAAACACAATAGAAAAAACTGCAAATACCAGCCTGCAGGGCTCTCATACGATGAGCGCTACAGGACTTAGAAGTAGTCAATGTGGTTGGAATTGATGTAAAAAAGATCTATTTTTGACACATTTCTTAATAGTTCTGCTTCACCATTGTGTTTTCAGCAGCACACTTTTTGAACTAGTCACCACTTAATTTCCTACTGATATTTAAAGACTAAAACTTGGAAACAAGTCACTTAAAAACACACACAAAAATTAAAATCATTGAAAGGAGGCTATGTATGAAACGTCAACCTTGAGGATGAAACGCCAAGGCAGGTGGACGAGAATTAAAGTAACTAGGGGTTAGTTTGCAAATTAGTATCCACACTAGAATGCGTGGATGGATGGAAATCGACTATGATTTACGCATTTTGAATTTTTACAAATAGAAGAAATGCAACAAAAAAAATAGTGTAATTTTGTCATTTTTTAATTCTTGTGTAAATAAAATATATATTTTCCTTTTAAAAAATGTGCTCCTCTCATGTGCCCCCTATTTGCCTATTTTGCCCAGCTATAAACCAGGGCCTGGATATGAGCTCATGTGCGTGAGACGAGTAGTATTGTAAAGTTATAGTAGAAATTTTATGAGAAATTGGTCAGGGAACTTGGGAAAATAGTCAAAGTAAAGTCAGGGAGATTTTTTTTACAAATACTGTAGGAAGCCTGCCAAATATCCTTAAGGATTTGAGGGTCTTATCCCTATTCATAGCACTATATAATGGTGTTCTTGTACATAAAGCAAGTAATTTCGACAACTTAAGATCAATTTAAACAAACATTCCACCTGGATTGAAGATAATTCTAACTTCTTTTGATTCTAGTTTATTGTTATTTGTGTAAGAAATGTATTTGAGTCTGGTTTGATAACTATACTTGGCATTGTTGATTGCAGACTGCAGCTGAAAGATGAATCCTCAGTATCTGCAGCAGCAGCCATCCCAGCACTATGGGCCCCCTCAGGGGCACAACTACCAAGGTGGCTATGCCGGGATGCACCAGGGTGGACCTCCTCCGACATCAGGGCCACAAGTTAGTGAAAAACTTCGAAAGAGGCATCAACTTTCTTTGGTCACGATTAACTTATGAACTTATTATTTCACTCACTGTTTCCCCAATACACTTTAGTTATATAAAGTTTTTCCTTTTTTTAGTACTATGTCTTATTACCTATTTAGGCTATACACATATTTACTAATTATGATAATGTGTTAGGTATGAGGAAGGTTGAGTTTTAGAGGAAGTGAAGCCACATTTGCGTGGAGGAAGAGTGGGAAACCACTCTAAGTACCATAACCATAATTGGTACCTCAATGTCCCTGTCATCGACAATCTAGACCAAGCCTGGCTAACCCGTGACCTGCCACATTATTCTTTGCGGCCCCCAAATTATTTTTATCCTACCAATTATATCAGTGGGAAATCAAGATGAACTAGGCATGATAAATAATGAGAAATATAATATTAGACAAGCTGTACTTCAAATCCCCATCACTCCTTTTCTTCTTCGAGCCACGTTGCCCCGGAAACCTTAGAAGGTAAAATGAGAGCTAAGGCTCGCTTGCTATCAATACTCCCTACTCCTTGCTATCACCACATGAGTATTGTGTGACTACCCCAATTATTTAGTTTTGTGTCTTTTCCTCCCCTACACCTAATTTGTTTCTTCTCGCGCCAGTTGGATAAGCTTCTTAGTGGAGAGATGACTTGACATTTCAAAAATTGAAACTTTTTTTTTTGTTTTAAAGTATAAGTTAAATAAGTATGTAGTGCAGATTCAATTGTTCTCATTAAGTATATATTTTAATATTAATTAATATATTTATGCTTGACCCTTCAGGATTTTTTTTAAAAAGTTACAGAAGAAAATCCACAGTTCAGTGACTATTGGGAAGACGATTGTTTCTTCATATTACAGAACTCTAGATTAACATGTTTGATCTGTAGAAAGTTTCTGTATTTAAGGAATATGCAGTTAAAAGGCTTCATGAAATTAAATATGGTGAGTTGGTGAAATTCATTTAAAAAAATGAAAAAAAAAAATAAGTTGGCTGTGTTTTAAATCTGAATTAAAGCCTCAGCAGACAATCTTTAGTTCAATGTTGCAATAATCATATAATATTGTCAAAGCAATCTATTCTGTCACACTGTTAATTGCCATTTTCGGAAGAGGAATTGGTGAAAGTGTTAGAAAGCAGTTATAAAAGATGTTTCGCCCAATAAAAGTAAAATATTTTCAAGCATACGTCTGCCATGTCAAACAATATGTTGTCGTATGATGATATTTAAGTTGAAATAGTGGTGACTTTGTGAGATCAGATTCAAGAATCCAAAGCTTATATTTTAGTGTTTGACGAAAGGACGGATATCTCGGACAAATCTCAACTTGCAGTATTTATTCGTGGAGTTTACAATTTATCTCATGGGATATAAGAAATACTAAGCCTTCTAAGCTTGAAAAATACTACAGTTGAAGATGTTTTCCAAGCTATACAAATGTGTTTGTTTGACAACAATTTGCATTTAAAGACGTTTCTGGACTAACAACAGATGGAGCACCAGCTTTGATAGGGAAGAATAAAGGATCTGTATAGTTGTTTTATGAACGAGTTGCAGGGGCAAGATAATTTAGTTACTGATGCTTGCAATCACATAAAAGCATTCCAAATGAAATTATATCTAGTTCGAGCTCCAACTTAGAAATAACAATGCTCAACACTTTTCATTGTTAAATGACTTAACAGGTTCATGCCACAACATCAAAAATCATATTTTACAAAACGTATGTGACGGTAGAAAAGTATCCCAAATTAAGATTTTTAGTACAAATTGTAAGTGCCTTTAGATTCACATATGTTTGTGATTATTTTGTTATTTTATTATTATTATTATTATTATTTTCAAAAATGGAATTTATTAAAAGTAGATCTTGAGCTTAGACTAGACAACAGATGAAAATTTAGAAAATCAATTAAAATGTGCAAGTACCAATATTAAAGTATATTCAAAAAAATTGAGTGATCACAAAGAAAAGTAAATATCTCATTGATATAGATAAATAATCAAGTTAATTTACAAAATAAATCTTTATGGAATTTGGTTTTCAATTTTTAAATAGTGTTTTATTTTATGTGTTGCCCACAGAAAATTATAGTTCATCAAAGTGAACTGCAGAACGATTTGAGTTGGCCAGGCCTGGTCTAGACTAATGCGAGTGACGCCTTAGACCATGTGGCCACTGAAGCAGATTTTATACATCTTATATTCATTCCTTGAAATCAATTCCTCAAATATTTATTGCTCCTACTTTTCTATAAAAAAATTAAATAAATATATATTTTCTATTAAACTATTTCGCTTTCTTATAACATTACAGACTATCAGAAATCAAGGCAATTTGGTCATACTCAAATATTATTTGAAAGCACTTGATATATTTAAGAGTTTAGACGACTCAAAGATTGACTTTTAATGACAATGTAGTATTCTTACTCAATAGACTGAAAATTGTTATGTGATTGACCAGTTTCCAACCCTCGGTCTAAGGCATAAATCTCACAGGACTACCGATAATGGGAGGGTTGGGGTCTAAATCAAGTCCAAGTGTACTGAGTCTGTATTTTCATAAAAGGTACCTACTCTCCATATAAATTGGTGTGCATTTTGTCTAAATTCTTTTTTCTTCGTCCCTATTCTTTCAGCATAATTTATATATCAACTATGCATATAGTCCAAACATATAGTAAGATGGGGTGGAAAGGAAATAAGTCGTCTGGTCATCAACAATAAAATACTCTAATGTACTGGTCAAGAGTTCCTGGCTACAGATCCAGAGGTCCGGGCTCGATTCCTGGCTCTGTGAAACAGTGGGTCTGGATCGAGGTCAAACTCAGCTTTTGAGGACAAATGAGTTCTGAGCTACTTAAATAAAAAAGTACAGCTCTGTTTAGAAAACTGAGATTAAAATCCGGAGGGTTTGCTGTGTTGACTACATGACACCCTCTATTCGCAAATGTTGCCATTATCATTGCTAATGTTGGCAAATATTCGGTAGGTATACCTCGCTTGATGGACTCACACCATGGAATTTTTTTTTAGTGTTCTGGTCTAAGAAAAACAAACGTGTGTCAAATTTGGCTCAATGGAACTTTATTTACATCATATAAAAATATATTAATATTATTTTTATTAGCTATAAATAAATTTTAGTTTGTAAAAAAAAAAATTGTAGACATTTTAAAATTATAATTTGAAAACCTCGTCACCATTACCATATGTTGCCTATTTCCCCAGTTTTGGCTTTCTTTTAGTTTATTCTTTTCTCTAAAATCCCACCTCTACTCCCTTTACATCCTGTATGCTTCCTCTTCTATCATACTCATTTTTCTTATAATATGTTAATCTACTCTTCCATCTTATTCAGTTCAATCCTGTTATTCTGGTCTACCCTCTCCTGTTTTGTTCTTATATCCTCTTTTGTGTTAATTCTACTCACTTCTATCGAATCCTTTAATTTAAATCTACTGATCTAATTCGTTTATATGACAGATTGCCATACAAATACAGGCATCTCGACGGTTACAAAAGCTACTTTCTTGTATTAATATGGTAGTTCAATCTTGTGAGGAGTTATTGCAGTGCAACTAGGTAACACTATGAGAGACTCGACACTTCTCTCAGTTGAACAGGAAATGTGTGCCTCTCCTCCTTTTGATTTTGACCATAAATTGGAAATTTTGTGGAAGAAACAACAAGCTCAAGTTCTTCAAATACCCGACTCATTGATAGTGAGCCATTAAATTTTCTAGAGATTAAAGATTTGAAAAATGTTCCTTTTATCTCTATTTAAAATATTTAATTGAATGTAACTATTTTTGACTTTTTCTTTAGCCAACTGCCTCGGTGGCGTAGTTGGTAACACGCTAGTCGTGTTGAGCTCGACTGCTGAGGACGAGGAGATGAGGTTCAAATCTCGGTCGGGTGAACTGGGGGTGGTTTTTCCTGAATGGTTTTCCACTCTCCCTCCACGCAAATGCGGTTCACTTCCTCTAATTCAACCTTCCAAATTCCTAATCCATTAGCGTAATTAGTACTTAAAGCGTATAACCCGAACAGGTAGTAAGAGCGGTGCTAAATAATAATAATAAATAAATAATTCTTTAACCATACTATAACCTTGAGAATTTTGTAGTACACCCTTTGAGACCAATTGTATTAATACATCTAATCAAATAGTCTGTAGATGTCACTATTAGTATCAATGCCGTTAGTAGAGTATAGTAATAATAATAATATTATATATTATTTATTTGATGCTCTAGACCAGGGGTTGATTGATAATTGGTTTATCTCTTGGCAATTATCATCATTAAAAGTAAATATTTCCATCTTCTAAATAATATATATATATATAATATATAATACATTTATATATGTGTGTATTTTGAGTAATTTAAAATAATATTCAAGTGTTTCCAAAATAACATTGATCGTCCTGGATCTGTAATGTTACAAGAAAATTAAATAGTATAATAAGTTTATGAGTCTATTAAGGCCTATAAAGTAAATGGGGTAATGATGGGTGATCTTGAGATCTTTGCTAAGTTTTAAGTCGATTGGAACCATAAGTTGCCAAACTCTGCTCTAAGCTATACCTTTGTACGATTCCACTATATTTATTGGTTTATGCTACCACATGTACCGTATATCTGGACCAGTGGTGTAACCAGAGGCTTGAAGGGCTCTCACTCTCATCCCCTCCCTCACCCTGTTACTTTCCACCCATTTTTTTGACAGTATATAAATATAACATATTTTTTGTCATACTGAAATCATCTATAAGATGTTTTGCAATTGTCTTGAGAAAACAGATGATAATTAATCATACACTTCCCTCAAAAGAATGTTGTGGAATACACACATATATACATAGTACATACATAAACAAATACTGCATACATGTTCATCACAGAATATACACACACAATACACACAATTTATTTACATTTAGAACATTCACAGATATCCATTTAACATATGTCTTTTTTTCTTTTTACAAAAGTTGTTTCTAATAAATATTGTGAAGTAAATTAATTATTCTCTAAAAAACCAAAGCACTTATGTATTATAATCTAGTCAACACTTGCCAATATTGTCTAACAAATCATTAGAGCCATTTTGAAAAAATTTGAATTAAAAAATCTTCACACTAAATCATTTTCTCCAAACACGACTATATAATGTTATTTAAACATTTAATCAACTCCTAGAATCCATTTTGAACACTTTACTATTTTAAAAAATGTCATTTTAATAAATTAGATAAGTTTACTGCTTTAATAATTTGAGCTATAATAAAATTGTCATTGCTTCAATATATACTAAATATCAAATGTCAAGTCTGAACTAAACATTTAACTGCTTTGCTGATCCCAGGTATATACAGACTTAATTTTTTAAACCCACATTTGTGTGTTTGGACAAATTAAACAATACTTTCTATATAGTAAAAGTAAAAACATACATATTATACACATACATTTTATGTTTAAAATCTATAGATCTAACTTCCCATGCAAGTCAGTTACACCTGATCGATTATTATTAACATTTAAAGTAATGTGTTTTGGTGAAATCATCCATTTCTTAATAACATACTTTCACACTAGACACAAACCATGTAATATATATTGTGATAAGAACAAAATATTCTGATATATATGATTTTGACATGTAAATTATAAAAATCTCAGTAAAATAATTTTTCTGTACTTCAATTAGTGAAAACCAATTCTGAATATATCAAATGGTTTTGACAAAATCAATTTCTTTTTACAGTAGATCCTCAAGGTAGCTAAAGCATGGACTGGCCTCTCTAATATTATAATTGTGTAAATTTCAGGTCTCAAATTACACCGAGGAAGGTTCACCTAGCCAGCGAGTAGGCCTTGCACCTCTTCAGGGTCCCCAGGGCAACATGAGGGCTCCAAGCTATCCTGGTGCAGCTGCCCCCAATGGTCCCGCAGCTCCTGGCATTCCTTCCAGCTTCCCAGGTTATTACATCACCGTAATTGGACCAAATTAATTTGTATATCAAAGAAAAACTAGGCCTGTTATTTAGTTCCTTCCACTCCCATTTAAAGATGGCCTATATCAAATGAACCAGGGCTATGGAATGGGAGTTGAAAGCAATTTTGGGTGCCGTTGGAGTCGATAAAAATTTACCAACTCTAACTTTGACCTCAAAACAAAAATTTATATTTTTACAACAATACATGGTAACTATATCATTCTATTTTTTTTTTATTTCTTACAAATAATTTGGAATTTGAATTGACAAATTTATTTAAATATATACTACACACAATGCAAAAGAAGCTTCCCATGAATAAATCTGTATTGGAGTATTTTTCTGCGTTAAATTTGTTATTACTAATTAATATATACTCTAGCCATTTATGACAATAGAAAAATAGATGAATCAAAGGCTTGGCATACCGACTTTACAACCTTGAAATGAACTATTATTCACCAATATGAAACAAACTTTAATTTGCTAGGTATTAGGCTCTGTAATACTGTTAACGAATAACTAGTTGAGAATTTGTCATGCACCCAAGCCCATTTTAAAACAAGGTTTGATCTGGCAGAGTTTGGATTATTTAGGTATAGGCTGATTCATCAGGTTCTTGCAGCATGACTTGTTTTATCAGGTTATTGAGTACTTAAGGTACAGTCTGCTTAGTTCCTATCCTGATGAACATCTTGCTTAATCCGGCCATTTAGGCACAGCTGTTTCTTAAAGTTCTTGAGGTATAGTCTGTACCCTCTGTCTCTTGACGTACAAGAGTCAATCTTAAATGTTTTGAAGCCTTATATTAGAGTTGGGTCCCATGCACTATTTTACTCATCTAAATCTTGAATCTGAATATCCAATTTATATTTGAATCCTGAATCTTGAATTCGAATCTTGGGATAATTACAAACATAAGAGGAAATATAAACATTAGAGAATATTAGAAAATACAAATAGTAACTAAATGGTAACTTTTTGTGTGTGTGGATTTGAGTTTCGAATCCTTGAATCTCAAATATTTGGGGTCTGCGAGCTTGGGTTTTTTCATTTGAAAACAAACATAAAATGTAAATATCATACCTTTGAAAGTTGAGATTTAAAAAAAATTATTAAAACGTGTGTTCTTAAAGTATGAATGATGCTAATTTTTATGGAAAAAAATTTAGAAATGGAAATAGGCCTATCTGTTTTTAAATTAGAAATAACACTAAGATTATTTTTAAAAAAACAAGATTTAAAAATAAGAACAAAGCTAAAATAAAATAGTGTAGAAAAAAGAATTAAAATGGTTTTAACATTCATCTCTTTAAGGACATTAAAACTACACTAACAATTATTATAAAAAATGTTAATCAGACAAATAATTGCCTAATGGCTTGGAACTGTATAGTAAGACAGTGTATAAACTGTAAACACCACAATAAAGTAAAGTAAGTGATATTGAAGGAAACCAACCTGAAAGGATATACTTCACTCTTCATTTTTTCTTAAACTTTTACACTTCCCACTTCCACAGTTGCACGTTGTTTTCCATTCTTGGAAATATTACAAATAATATGCTCAATAGAGAGTGAAAAGCATGGGTGAGGATAACAGGAGTTGTGTTAAGACGGAGCGTGGAAGGACGGAGTAGTTCCAAATAAAAGGTGTAGTGAAGCTGGTGAGTACCCTTCCACCATTACTATATATAATGGTAATAGAGATGGTCATGAACAAAGTGGCAGGAAAACTCGGGGAGGAAAGAATGAAGGCCATGATGTTTGCTGATGACTTGATGGTATGGGGGAATAAAGAAAGAGGAAGTACTTAAACAACTTGGCTTTAACATGCACGGAAGTGCCACCAAGCACCCCTGTACATCGTGGCCCTGGTTCAGGCCGGATACCCAGGGAGGGGAGAATTAACTCCTCCTCCCTTCCGTCACTCACTCGTTGGATTGGCACTGGGGGCTTGCCTCCCACCTATTCAGAGTGGTAACTGCACCCATTTACTTTCGCTCACAGAAGCGACCTTGCGATTTCCACTCTTTCTCATGTGTAGGGGAATGGGGTTATGCCCATTGCAGGGGGGAAAGTAATTCCTCACTCCCCATGTGTACAATTGGAGGCGTGCGTGTTCTAGCCCATGCACTACTAACTGTCCAGGCTAGCACCAGAGCTCTAAAACGGCTCACCGCACGAATGGCAAGGCCCAGGCTCGCAGGCCCAGAACCCAAAGAGCAGAGGCATGACGGCTCACAATTCCAGGATCCCAGACCCAACGGCCCAGATCCCACCACGCTGCCAACACCATCACTCTTTGCCATTTAAAATCACTGCCCCACAGAGTCCAACCCATTTTTGGGCCACTGCCTTGAGCAAGCTTGAGACGTGGGCTCTCGGCCCACCCTGTGTACTACTTACAACGAAAATCGTCTAACGGAGGCATACCAGTTTGCAGGGCCACCCCGAGCACCTATAGGTATAAGATACAAGCATCAGTCTCTTTGGCACTGGAGCAACTACAATAATGGAATGAAGTTTAGTATGGCAAAGTGTGAAGTGATGATAGTGACAAGCGAGAGGGCAAGGCCTAATAAAGCTATAAGGTTGGGTGGAGTAGAGCTGAGAAAAGTACAGAACGTAGTATATCTTGGAAGCATGATTGAGGAGAAAGGTGGAAGTGGAAAGGATTTAATGTGAAAAGGACAGCAGGGAGAGTTTTGCTATAGGTGTGTAAGATAGCTGCTATGGAGAAGGAAAGTCCTATTTAAATGTAAGGAAGTGTTGTACAGGGCATACTTTGAACCCATTGTCACATATGCTGCAGAAGCATGTCCATTGAATGTAAGAGACTGGTAAAGTGGGGGCCATGTGAATGAAATATATGAGGAGTATGTTAGCTGTCACAAGTAGAAACAAGATTATGAATTAAGTTATTCTGGAAAGAGTTGGGGTACAGGGAGTACATAATATAGTAGAAGAAGCAAGACTGAGATGTAAAAAGATAGGATGCTGAAGAAAATATTGGAAATGAAGTATGTAAGAAAAAGACTGCAAGAGAGGCCAAGAAAGAGCTTGGAGGAACAGATAACAAAAAGTGTTCAAGTGAGAGGAGAAGAATGGAGGAGTTTAAAGGATGAATATTGGTGGCAGAATAGAGGAAGATGAAGATATTTTAATAAACTGACCCGACCACAGGCTGGAAACAGTTGATTGATAACAGTGAATGATGGTAGTAAAAATATAAATCAAATAATTAACAACCGATTTGACTTGGAGAAATAAATAAGTAGTTTTATTAATATATAATTTTCACATCTAAAATTTTCCCCACCTAACAGACGTATGATAAATTATATAGTTAAGATACATTTTATTTATTATCTGATAAAATCACTCTAATTTAGATAACAATAGCCATTTTAGGTACTACTAAAAAAAAAAAATCTCAAGTCCACTCTCGGTGAATAATAATATAATAATAACAAAAATGTGTATTTTATTATGATTTCTTGAAAAACATAATTGATTTCCTTTATGAGGCTAGTAGTTAACAGAAATGAATAATAGAATACAGAACATTGCATTCAAATCAAAGAAATGACTCTGGCCAAAAGATTCTTTCCAGAGTTGTCATTGAAAAAAAGTTTAACATGAGAAGAAAAAATATAATAAAATGTATTATGTTTGGTGATATTTTTCTTTAGAAGAAAATAATATAAAACCAGGACTTTAAGTGGAAAAGGTTAATAAAAACAGAGTATCTGTGTAGGGAGTTCGAAGATATGTAGAGACTAAAACTTAGAAAAATTGGTAATATCATAGTATTATAGTGATATTATAGTAGTGGTCGTTTCATCTAAACTGTGATTTGGTACACAACTCGCTAAAAGTCAAATAATTGTTGTTGTACTGATCTACCATTGGTTTAAGATTGTTGTCACATCTCCAATAGTCATTTTAATGGATGATTGGAAGATCACTTTAAAGTTTAAACTTTTATCTTAAGACCACGTCCATTTTATTACTCGTTTGGGTTATATGCTTATGTACCAATAATGCTATTTGTAGGAAATATACCTGCACCTATATGGATGGAGAGTTGAAAATCATTTGGAAAAAAACAACTCATTACACCAGACTGAGATTTAAATTTCAATCTGTCATCATTTGCAGTTAATTCTACTGCGAAAGTGGCTTATTAGACCATACGACCACCAAAGCCGGTAACTTTACTGTTAAAATCTAAACATTTTTATGGCACTAAAATAACACGTCATTCTCTATTCATCTCAAAGACGCCAGTCTGCTTATTTTTTCAATTTTCGCCTCTTAGCTGTTCTCGCCAATACTCCAAAAATCTCATATATGGTGGTATTAAAATAAGGTCAAAATTTGAAATATGTGATTGGAAATAAAGTAGAAACCGGGAAAATCCGGGCGGAAAGAAATAATATAGCGGTTTGATAAAAAATGAAACTCTTATTGTATGGATGCGAGATCTAACAACTGAGAGTTTTTTTCTTTTTCTCACTGGCCTTTTAAATTAATAATGCACAAGATTGTTTGACGTCATATTCTCACTTGTACCCCTTTAGTCTAGTTAGCAGAGCTAGGTCTTACATCTCCGTCACCTGTTTTAGTGTATTTCTCTCTTAATCTTGTTGAGTCAGCAATCATAGATAAGGTACAATCATCTTTTTGGAGCAAATAAAAGAGGGTTAAAAATAAAAAAAGTCTAATCAGTCTTGTTTTATTGAGGACATAGTATTATGGTTAAAACCAGTTAAGTTTGCTTATTTATTGTATATCTGATAGTGTGTTTCCTCTGACATAATGTAATGTCTGTTTGAAACAAAAAGTTTGAAAATGAATATGATGATAATTAATTAATAGTACTGTGGTATCTGGCCTCAGGACATGCTGGTCACGTCAAAATAATAATCATACACTTAAAAATAATATAAAACTAAATAAACTATAACCTTGACAGAATTAAAATTCTTAACACTACTGACTATCTAGGACCCAGCTCTTTTAGCTAGTGACCAATTGGTTTGCAGCATTTGTGTACTAAGAGCCTAGTGACGCTTGTTTGATTTTTAATTAAATCATATTTAGTATTGCTGATGTAATTTAAAGGTGCAAATTTCTTCCGCAAGTGAATAAGAATTGTTTTTTATTATTTAATGTGAATAATTCTATGTTAAGCAATTGCTAGTAATATGATTTTATTAATAATAATTAGGGATCGATCCTCAAATCCTTGGGATATTCGAGACTCAAACCCTTAATTATTTTTTTTTTAAATTTTCAAGTGAGATTTGTCTTAGAGCTTTAAAATTGTTCATTGGTAGCTCAGAACCATTTATATTATAGAATGAACATAACAACCAGACCTCAGACCAGTAATTATTATTATTATTATTATTATTAGCACCGCGTCTTACTACCCGTTCGGGTTATACGCACTTACGCTAATGTGTAATGGTAGGGTGATTGTGAGATGAAATGAAGGACCTACAGTTTAACGTGGAGTCCGAACCACGGTGGAGGCCTGGCTTTCTCGATTATAAAAAAGAATGTTAAGATTTAGTTAATATATGTATTTTATATTATTTTTTTGTCTGTACATCTCCTCTTATATTCAAAATATTGTCCAAGATTCTGATTATGATTAGTGGTGCAGGGTTCATAGGTAAATTACAGATTCAAGATGTGGATTCGACCCAACTCTAATTATAATTTATAGCCCATATCACATTTCCCGGAATATATATATATAACAGATACTGATGAATTGAACAATTTCTTGCCTGTGGCGGTTGAATGACATCGACCTCCAAAGGCTCCAACTGACTAATATCTTGAACACTCATTATTTTGGAAGTAAACCTCTGGGTGGCGAAGATTTATAAAATCATTATTTATTTTCATAGGGCCCGCATCTTCCAGCCAGCTAACTAATCAGATATCAGAATTGAATATTAGTGGACCACCATCTGGTCATAACTTGGTAAGTTTCACATCTTTGTTTGTTCAAGTTTAGGGAAAAAGAAAAGTGATTGCAATTACAGCTCATTGAAAACAATGTACCATTTAAGTTCACATAATAAATATTTGAAATTACACAAGTGTGTGTCAAGCATGCTGGAATAAAAAAGCATACTTGATCAAGATGATTGCTGAATCATTTTGTGAGTATTAATAATTATCTTGTATTTTTGAATAAATATTGAAGGAGGTTACTTATCAGAAAAATGTAGGCCTCAAAGTACACAATTAAAACGGAACAAAACATGTAAAATACATTTTCAGGCCACATCAGGCTGCTTCTTTTGTAGAAGAGAGCGGAACACTGTGACTGGACTATGACTAGACGTTGATCATTGTTACTTATATTCTGTAGTTGCTGGTTTAAACTTGTGTCTTCTGATGACTAGCAGAAATAAGCAACAATGATCAACTTATAGTCATAGTCCAGTCATAGTTTTTCTTTCTTCTGATGAAACAAGACAAGTTTGAACAGCCAACTGCAGAATACAAGCAACAATGATCAACTTCTAGTCATAGTCCACTCATTGTTTTACTTCTGATGAAATGAGACAAGTTTGAACAGGCAACTGCAGAATATAAGCAACAATGATCAACTTCTAGTTATAGTCCACTCATTGTTTTACTTTTGATGAAATGAGACAAGTTTGAACAGGCCACTGCAGAATATAAGCAACAATGATCAACTTCTAGTCATAGTCCAGTCAGTGTTTACTCTATTGAATCAAGACACAAGTTTGAACAGGCAACTGCAGAATATAAGCAACAATGATCAACTTCTAGTTATAGTCCACTCATTGTTTTACTTTTGATGAAATGAGACAAGTTTGAACAGCCAACTGCAGAATACAAGCAACAATGATCAACTTCTAGTCATAGTCCACTCATTGTTTTACTTCTGATGAAATGAGACAAGTTTGAACAGGCAACTGCAGAATATAAGCAACAATGATCAACTTCTAGTTATAGTCCACTCATTGTTTTACTTTTGATGAAATGAGACAAGTTTGAACAGGCCACTGCAGAATATAAGCAACAATGATCAACTTCTAGTCATAGTCCAGTCAGTGTTTACTCTATTGAATCAAGACACAAGTTTGAACAGGCAACTGCAGAATATAAGCAACAATGATCAACTTCTAGTTATAGTCCACTCATTGTTTTACTTTTGATGAAATGAGACAAGTTTGAACAGCCAACTGCAGAATACAAGCAACAATGATCAACTTCTAGTCATAGTCCACTCATTGTTTTACTTCTGATGAAATGAGACAAGTTTGAACAGGCAACTGCAGAATATAAGCAACAATGATCAACTTCTAGTTATAGTCCACTCATTGTTTTACTTTTGATGAAATGAGACAAGTTTGAACAGGCCACTGCAGAATATAAGCAACAATGATCAACTTCTAGTCATAGTCCAGTCAGTGTTTACTCTATTGAATCAAGACACAAGTTTGAACAGGCAACTGCAGAATATAAGCAACAATGATCAACCTCTATTCATAATCCAGTATGTGTTCTACTTTCTTCTACTGAAGAAGCAGCCTGATGTGACCTGAAAATCACTGTGATTTGTTTTGTTCTGTTTTAATTCGAAATTTGGAAAGTTATTCTGGTAAGTTTATAAAATAAAATACAGATCCGTAAATGTGTGTTGTATTCTGTGCTTAGAATATTGTTGTACTGTCCAAGAAACTTCAACCTGTATTGTTTTATGGTACCTGTGAATGTCTATCTAATGACATGCTGTTAATAAATTTAATTATTACCTAATGGCTTGGTAATGTATAATAAGACTGTAGAAATACTGCACAATAATGTAAAGTAAGTGAAAGTGAAGGAAGCCAACCTGAAAGGAGAGTTAGGTTAGGCCTAGATAGGAACAAGCCTAACCTAACTATCCTTTCAGGTTGGCTTCCTTCACTTTCACTTACTTTATATTATTGTATAGAGTTTCTACACTGTCTTACTATGATATATTATGAAATATTTATTATAATTTCCAGGGAGGTTTCCCTCCCACAAAGGCAGCTACTTTGGGGCCCCCAGGAAGCTTCCCCATGCTGAATGGGGCCGTGTCTCCAACACCACAACAACAGTTTGTTAATGGATCATCAGGTCATGGAAACTCAGCCTGGCAAGGTAGAGGGCCTTCCTCTCAACACGCACAGACAGGACAATTGGGTTGGTACCCTTGACCTTATATAGCTCTTTAGAATAAGGGTTTCCACACATTCAAATGGCTTATTTTAGGAGTGTACAAATACTCAAAAATTTGAGTTTGATTCTGATTCTAGTATAGAATATTTTATATGCTACAAGGTTCTATTTCTAAACATTGCACAATATTATTCACGACCTTAAGAACTTTCTTTTGTATCAAAAATGAACTAACCCAGTCTATGCATCTGACCCATCCCTCACCGAACACGCTCAGCGCCAACACACAACAAACTTGAATGAGATACCTTGTCCAACTGACTCTCCACCATTGGTGATGCCAACATGTGTGAGGTTCCATGTTTGAGTATGTTCACCAAGCTTCTAGTACAATTTGTGTAAGTTCAGTCACCAATGTTCTACCATAATACAGACGTTTCGCAGCCATGCCATCATTCCAGTCACATGGGTGGCAAGAGGAGAAAGAGATCATACTTCCCCCCTTGATCACATGACTCTTTGTATCCCTCCACCTTTTCCCATACCTACCTATTCTGTGTTTTGGATGATAAAAAATAACCAAGAGTTGCAACAATGGCACTCTTGACAGTGATACGAAACTAGGTGCTATATTACTAGTAACCTCCATTCTTAAAATGTAGGGTCTAAATTATTAATGTTTCGGCTGAGTATAGTAGTTATTGTTTATAAATTCCCTTTTGAATTAGTCTTGATGACAGAGTCAACTTGATAATACTAAACTCTTTGATTACAGCTTAGTTTCGATTCACAATAACATGCCCTTACAGCACTCATATTATATGCAATTCAGACCAGAGATAAATGTAAATAGTACTAATAATACTTCTCAATTTGAGATGGGCACACAAGATAAGTTATCACTGATAGGATTTAAATTCTTGGAATAATGTAGCTTGTTCCTTATTTTTAAAATCTAAATTTGGAGTGTTAATAATCACTGAGTATTTGTTAGTTAAGAATATTTAGATTTGAGAATATTTGGACTCTTAATTTAATAAGTTGAGGATAACTTGTTACTGGTAACATTAATCTTGTAGTAATATATGATTCTTGATCCTTAAATGTATAATATCATTTATATTATTTTTTGACTTCCTTGTATGCACCCATGTATTTGTAATATTATTAGGTAGTTTGCCATTTATTAGGGGTCTGCGAGCTTGGTTTTTTTTTTCATTCAAGTTGAATATTTCTAAAAGCTCCCGAGTTCGAGTATAGGCCTATTCATAATTTTAAAGATTAAAAAGTATATTAAAACACAGTCATGTTCTTAAAATATGAATGACACTCATTTTTATAAATAGTAAATACTTTTGAATAAAAAGGTTAAATAATGGAAATATCTGTTTTTAAATTAGTAATAACTCCTATAAAATACAATTTAAAAAACAAGAACACTCAAAAAACAAATAATTAAAATGGTTTCATCACTCATGTCTTTAAGGACATTGAATGCCAGTTCTGTGCCGTGTTTCGGATTCCACATTAAACTGTAGGTCCTCCATTTAATCTAACAATCACCCTACCATTACACATTAGCGTAAGTGCGTATAATCCGAACAGGTAGTAAGACGCAGTGCTAATAATAATAATAATTTAAGGACATTAAAATTACACTAATAATTATAAAACAAAGTTAATAAAATGAATAATTGCATGATGGCCTGGAAATGTATAACAAGACAGTGTAGAAACACTGCACAATGATGTAAAGTAAGTGATAGTGAAGGAAGCCAACCTGAAAGGATAGTTAGGTTAGGCCTAGGTAGGAACAAACACACTTCTCTCTTCATGTCTTCTGAAACTCTTACACTTTACACTTCTTTAAAACTTCCACAGTTGCACATTAGTGTGAATTTTTAAGAATATTACTTTTTCATTGATGTATTTTCATATCAAAAATAAGTATTTCTGAAAATTCGTGCAACTGTAGAAATTTGAAAAAGTGGGCAGTGTAAAAGTATAAGAAGAAATAGAGAAGTGTGTTTGTTTGTATCTAGGCCTAACCCAACTATCCTTTAAGGTTGGCTTCCTTCATTATCACTTTAAATTATTGTAGTGTGTTTCTACACTGTCTTGATTAAAAGTTAATACAATTGACGTTTTAATAAGGTAATATTTCCCCAAATTATGCTTCATGAACTTAATTTACTATATAAAAAAATGTAAGAATTGTAAGCAATTAGAAATTTGAAAAGTGGTTTGTATTTTGTTTATTATTCCTTAGTGTAATCGTAAATGATCACGTCTGCTGTTCCATCTCCATTCCTCTAAACACAGTTGACCATGCACATTGTACAGGATCTCGTTAGACATTATTTTATTGGAAATTTACTTCAATCTAATTTTTAATGCTTATAAAAGTTGATAATCATACTTTAAAATAAAAATTATATTTCTAGCAAACAATATGAAATAGTAAGCGCTTTTTTTAATATAAATGTGGTAAGTTTGGTAAAATATGCAATGCAATAGATAAGATCAATATTGATTTTAAACGGGTTAACCAACATAATTCTTTAACTAAATAGTAACTAAACTAGAGCTAGTTTTGTAGCTATAGGTATTAATTAATACAAGTTTCAAATATCTTCAGTTTGAAAACATTTAATACAATATATTTTCGATATCACATTTTTAATTTATATAAATTATTATTTTAGAAAGAGGCCAGGGAAAATTAGTAAAAAGAATTGTTCAATTATTTAGTAATAAGAATTGTTCAATTATTTAGTAATCTTATTAGCTATTTTTATTTTCATTGCTTTGTCATGGCAATACAAGTAAATAACTTCAATCAAGTATAATTCTAAATGGACGACAATATTGAAAAAATGTACTGGCTGAAAGTGGTTTTAGAGCTCTCTTACTTTATTAATGTGAAAATAGAAATTAATTTTTAACTATTTGTTAAGTAACCAAATTATTTATAAGTGAAAATGCTGATATTATCTCAATTAAATAGACAATGAGTACTATTGCGTTTTAAAATTTGATTATTATGTACATCAAGTAGAAGCTTGAAAATGACGAGCCTACAAAACTTTCGATCTCAATCTTGAGCTTAAGCGACAAGATCGAGATCAAAATATGAGTATTTGCAGAGGCCTAGAGTTTATTTACCTACGGTATTAGATATTTAATATTTACTAGGATTTATATCCAGCTAAAGGCATATTAAGTAATATGCCTACGATATGTGTATGAATTGAACTTTACTCTTCATGTAAAATGTGTTTAGGGATCTTGGATGCCCTTGGTTTGTTAAACACCTCCATGATAGTTAGACAATGTAAGAACATTTTTGATTTAACTAGTCTTCATTTTTTGAAGCCATTGTATTTTTTATATGTTTGATCTTTATAGATTCAATTTTGGGATTCTAAGACATATGTTATATTGAGTAATATTTTTATTTTTCTCATTAAGCTTTGTGCCTATTTCTATAATAAAACTACTGGCCCATCAATATATCATCACATTCAGACACGCCCCTAACCTCAACCTTAGGTAATTCCTCTCCTTCCTACCAGCACACTTATTACATTCAATGTCACAATAATAATAAAGCTTATAACACAATTTTTAGTTTTTCTATCAATCTCTTTATTCATAGTGCTGCCATCTATACACTGATATCATAACTGAAAAACATACAGCTGTGAACAGTGAACCTTGCAGTTCAACCAAAAGCATCAGTCTCTCTCTTGACCTGATGAAGCTGTCTGTGACAGTGAAAGCTTGTCCTTAAAAATGTGTTTGTGTATGTTATATTGTTCTATCTGAACAATTTATATTCTAGTATCACCAAGGTAAGTGTGCTGGCTATCCCTCCAAATTTAAACCTTTATTATATCTTGAAAATTATGAGGTGTATTTTTTATTTATTTTTTATTGCAATTTACCACCACTTTGGGTTATACAACTAGGTACTAATTTAGGGGTGTGCGAATATAATTATTTATCGAATCGAATAATAGATTTTTTTTACATTTTTGATAAAAATAATTTAAATTAATAAATTCCTATTGAAAATTTGGTTTTATATATAAGTATGCAAAATGCAAAAAATTACTTCAAAACATTGTTATTTGAGCTGGTATTAATAAAAAAAACTTAATCCAAAATAAAATTTCAGGAAATTGAGAGGAACTTTTGATCCAGTGTTTTAGACATTGAGTTCCACCTAAATCAATTTTTTATAAATTCATTGTAGTTTTTCGAAGGAAATTTAAATTTTAAAATTGCATGGAGAATGTTTAAATGGTCAGTGTAGAGATTATATTTATTTACATTAAAACATTATATTATTATTATTATATTATTATTTTGAAAGGGTAAAATAATGGGTGATTAATAAACAAGGTCATATTTTGATTCTTTCGTCGTTTCATCAAAAGTTTGGATGGTTCCTAGACATACCACTGTCAGCTGAAAACTTAGGCAGCACTGTAAAGGCTTACTAGGTAAATTAGGAGTGGGTAGTTTCCTGTTGCTTCCCTCATTGAGCCAGAAGGTACTATTGCACATCAGACTGCCAAGCCACCAACTGACCCTACAAGCGACATCTTCACTCTATTCATCACAGGGACTTGCTGTATACTGAATGTTACTACTAGTCTCGCCCATACCTCTCCCACTTTCATATTATACAACAAATTTACTAAAATAACACAATGAATGATAAAACTAGTTCTTGACCCCCTTTAAATGTTATCTAGACATTACACCCCTTAAGTTTTCTAGGCTTGGTTATCTCGGTTTGAAATCCCTTAAGTTTTCTAGGCTTGGTTATCTCTGTTTGAAACCCTTAAATGTTCTCTAGGCTTGACCACCCCTTGAATGTTTTCTAGCCTTGACATCCCTTGAATGTTTTCTAGCCTTGACATCCCTTGAATGTTTTCTAGCCTTGAAAATCCCTTGAATGTTTTCTAGCCTGACATCCTTGAATGTTTCTAGGCTGAAACCCCTTGAATGTTATCTAGGTTTGAAACTCCTTAAATGTTTTCAAGGTTTGAATTCTTTTAAATGGTTTCTACCCTCTAGGATTGACACCCTTTAAGGACACTGTTAAATGTTATATAGGATTGTTAACCCTTTAATGTTATCTTGGTTTAAAACTTTTAAATGTTTTCAAGTTTTGAAATCTTTTAATTGGTATCTAGGCTTGGCACCCCTTAAGGACTCTAAGCTTGGGTAACTAGGTTTGACACCACTTAAATATCTAGGCTTTACACCCCTTAAGTTCTCTAGGCTTGGGTATCTCAGTTTGAAACCCCTTAAATGTTCTCTAGACTTGATACCCTTTAAACGGTATGAAGGTTTGACACCCCTTGTAATATCTATTTTGTCTGGGTCTCCTCCCTGTCTGCTAACAACAGACTAACAGGAGCTTTCAAATGGTTGACTTATGCAATATTCCCTTCCCCCTTCATTTCCATGCACCTGAACTATGGTAGAATAGCTATTTCTATCCTTCTCTAAATGTTTCATTGCAAGCACTTCACGGTAACATTACTCCAACTGTTTGTCTCTCCACAGCCTTATAAAAACCCACACCCATCTTCCAACTCTTATGGCGTGTTTACACGAGGTCAGTTGACAGGCAGGGCTGACTGTATCTGTGTGGACAGCACTGACTTGATTTTTCGGGCCAGTTACGACTGGTCTGGCTAGGCAGGTCGACCTACCCAAGGAGTAGGTTTTGAGCCAGTTGGTCAAGTCAGTGGCTTCCCTCATCACTATATTTCTTGACTGGCGCCTCAACTGGCGACGTGTGGACGGTCTAGGCTCAACTGTCCCATCACAAACCAGTTGTAATCAGTGCTTTATAGCGTGTTAAAGTTGTAGTGTGCATTTATTTAGCCTCCTGAGTTTTTTAACTTATTTTGATGACACATATAAAGTGGAGTGAGGAAATGACTCTTGACATTCACTGAACTCTACAAAAATGAAGAAGTTTTGAGGAACCAGTTCATCATTTGTATAAGAACAAAAACGCACGTGACATCGCATTACGGGAAATTGTGTCCGAAATAAAAGTTGAAGGTTTTGATATAGCCGATGTCAAAACAAAAATAAAAACTTTACGGGATACATATAATGGGGAACTAGTGAAAATAGAGAGAACTGAAAGCTCAGGGTGTTGTTCAGATGATGTTGGTGTGCCTGTTTGAAATGGTTCAACGCAATGAAGGAAATCATGGACATGCGAACTTTGAAAAGAAACACATTTAGCAATCTGGTAAGTTAATTTATTTATTTATTAAATATTTTTGTTTAAACAAATAATTGTCATAAAAATTACATACAATTTTTTTAAAGGTAGCATACTTAAGAATCTTAGAATTGACAAAAACTTTACTAATGTACCATTATATTTTGCCATGGAACATCACCAACATTACAAAAATAATCTTTGTAAGCTCCTCTATTTTCCTTGGCTCTGTTCATTTGTTGGTGGGCCAAACCTTTGGGTTCCTTCTCTCCATGCCCCTGGAATAATTTCCCCCATGGCCTAGTCTTCACTTATCAATTACACAACATGGAAAGTATGTTTGTGTTGATTGCTGCCTCAAAAAGATATGAAGTGCACAAAACGCACAAACCATCTTGTCTAACGTGTTTGGATGGGAATGGGTTTCTCAAAGATTCAAAATATGCTGACAAGAATACCAAAGGTATTTTCCACTACTCTTTTTGCTCTTAAGATCTGATAGTTTTAAATCTTTTCTTCTAACGAAAGAGACATGCCACTGTAGGGTTTCATCAAGTAAGTCTTTAAAGGAAAGGCGTTATCTACCAAGATAACACCTCCTTCTGGTAGCAGCTCATTTTCAAGTTCTTGTAATAGGGACTTTTTAAAAAAAAAATCCTTCCATCAGATACTCTATTGCTCACTACATCTATGAATTTAAAGCAGTAGTCATAATCCACCAAAGCAAAGAGAACATTGCTGTTGGTCTTCTTGTAGTTGAAAAATGTTCCGTAATTATCAGGAGCCTGAATCACTACATGCTTCCCATCAATAGTACCATAACAGCCAAGGAAGTTCAATCTTCCATTGAATCCTTTTTCAACTTTCTTCCACTCCTCATGGGACTCTGGGGTCTGGAAATAAAATAATACAAAATGTTATTGTTAATTTTGGATAAATCTTTAACCTGATTTTTTAGTTTATGAGTTTTACATTTCCAATACAATTGTATTTTTTCTTTTGCAGAAACCACCAAAAACACCTGTTAAGACTCGTTCAAAAGAAAAAGCCAATGAACAAGTCATTGATCCAGAAATGCTAGAAGAAGAATAACAACGTATTGAAGATTATGATGAAACAATTTCTGAGTCTGAAACACCTTGTTTTACTAAATCATTTGAATACACAGAGCCTCCTCAAAATAAGTTAAGAGCAAGGTCAAAAATTCCACAGATTTCTTCAACCGCTCAGGAGCTGAAGGCCTTAACACAAACAATTTCTCACATTGAATTAAACAAATGTGACTTTTTTCGGAACACATTGCAGCTCAGCTGAAACATTTAAATCCCCAGCAATGTATTATTGCACTAGGAGAAATACAAACACTTTTGACATGCTGCTGGTTGTCAAATACTAGACAAGAAACAATGTGGTCCGAGAACTTCTGGAACATGCTACTATGGTACACCATCACCATCGCCATCACCAACTTCAATCGAGCCTTTTCATCCTTCTTCATCCTCCAGCACTGTGACCACTCTACAGACAAGCCAGGATACAGAAGAATCATTTTATGTCCCTATGCAATGTTTTTTCTCAGGGCTCTCTGATAATGTTCAGTAGTGGAAGTGATTATTGCACATCTTAATATTATTATTTTCATTCATAATACCTAGCTTTAATTCATTTTGACCTATTTTTACTTTTTAAAGTTTTTCTATTGTTATTAAGTGGAAGTAATAAAAGTTTTTACATAAGTAACACACTTAACACATAATATTTAAATAACCACACAATAATTATTTAATTTAATAAACAAAAAAATAATAATCACAATTTTGTCTAGATACAAAGAGGTTGACTATATACACTTTAGAAATTATTTTGGTTTTTTAAAAAGGTTAAAATAATCAATAAATCATGTAGCTAGAATTACTCTTTATATTTCACTTTCCTTCTTATTAGTACCTTAATATAATCCTCTTCTACTCCTGGGATGAACCTGCAGATGGCTGACTTGGACACTCGGGAATGATTTTGCAACGTTCAGTAGCTATTTCCAGTAGCAAGGTAGAACAAAGCTATCTCTAATTTCATCTTCAAGCTCAGAGCTTCTCTTATTTCAGTATCTTGCTTAAAAATTAGAGGTTCTACTTTACTGAAGAGAAAATCAAAACACTCTGGTGACATTCGCATAGTAGCACGATATTCTTCTGAGTCTTCAAACCGCAGTTCTGCCAGTAGCTGATTAGATGCTCCATGAGAGTCTCTCCTACTTGGTCAGTCTCAACCTCATGGCTTCTTATTAAGTTCTAGTCAATTATTACATGATTTGGACACAAACTCATAAGCTAGATTTTGAATTATGTCATTTAATTTATCCAGGGGCAGTATTGATGATGCACACTTGGCACTATTTACACTCTAACTGGCCCTCATACCTGCATAGCTTTAACCTTCGTGTGGACAGACCAAAGAAAATTTACAGGTCGGTCACTGGTGTCGGTCAAATTAACGCCATTTGGACCTTACTATCAACTGGCCAAACATGCCATTAGGCAAGCCACAACCTCTTGCTTTCTGCTAACATCGATATTCCCCCTCCCCTAATATTAAACAAAGGACAAGAATCTTTTTAACTCTTAGTCACCAGATTATTTGGCTACAGGCTTGTCTCGCGTCCTAAACATACTGGTCTGGATGGGACTCTTAAGAGATTTATGACACAACTATTTGCTCTTGTTATTCGGAGCTTCGAATCGAATATTTGATCTTAAATTATACGAAATTATTCAAAATTTTGAATACTCACACACAACTAGTACTAATTACACTACGAATTTAGGGATAGCAAGTTAATACACAATTTGTAAACTAAAATAAAATAAATTGTATCTGAAATTACAATATTATAGTGTTTCTAAATACTACAAATAACATAATCTCAAAGTTGCATGTCATTAGAAATTAATAGGCTATAGGGTGACCTGGTGGTCTAGGGGTAAGGCGTTGAACTTCTTTGCTGGGGTCCGGGGTTCAATCCTTGGTCCTGGCACAGATTTATCTGATTACCAAACCATTCCTTCACCTCTGACAAGATGTGTATTAATCACAACTTGTGAATGTGGGGAATGCCAGGCCTCTATTGTGGTTGGGATCCCACGTTAAACTGTAGGTCCTCCATTTCATCTCACAATCACCCTACCATTACACATTAGCGTAAGTGCGTATAACCCGAATGGGTAGTAGGACGCGGTGGTAATAATAATAATAGGCTAGAGTGCATTAAAACAATTAATTGTATTTATATGCTAATAAAAGCCTCTGTGTATTCTTAAATTATGTTTTTATATTTGTAGGCCTAATATTAATATTTATTTACTTAAATTGAATTTGTAACTTAAATATAAAATCACTGTACTACACACTTCAATTAATTGACTATTACGAAAATTTATAATTTTCACTTATTTCAGGTTCTGCACAGCCATCAATAAGAGCCAGTTTCAAAGTGGCTCACCAGCCACAGTAGGCCAAATGCAGAGTGGAGCACCATCTACAGAAGGCCAAATACAAAGCGGGCCACCATCTAGGAGAAGCCAAATGGAGAGCAGACCAGCATCTATGGGAGGCCAAATTCACAGCAGACCATCATCTACGGGAGGTCAGATGCAAAGCGGACCACCATCGATGGGAGGTCAGATGCAAAGCGGACCACCATCGACGGGAGGTCAGATGCAAAGCGGACCAGCATCGACAGGGGGTCAGATGCAAAGCGGACCACCCTCGACAGGGGGTCCAGATGCAAAGCGGACCACCCTCGACGGGAGGCCAAATGCAAAGCGGACCACCCTCGACGGGAGGCCAAATGCAAAGCAGACCACCCTCGACGGGAGGCCAAATGCAAAGCGGACCACCCTCGACAGGAGGCCAAATGCATAGCGGACCACCATCGACGGGAGGGCAGATGCAAAGCGGACCACCATTCACGGTAGGCCCAATGCAGAGCGGACCACCATCCATGGGAGGCCCAATGCAGAGCGGACCACCATCTACAGGAGGCCTCAATGCAGAGCGGACCACCATCTACGGAGGCCAAATACAAAGTGGACCACCATCTACGGGAGGCCAAATACAAAGTGGACCACCATCTACGGGAGGCCAAATACAAAGTGGACCACCATCTACGAGAGGTCAAATGCAGAGTGGACCACCATCTATGGGAGGCCAAATACAAAGCAGACCACCATCTATGGGGGGACAAATGCAAAGCGGACGACCATCTACAGGTCAGATGCAAAGCGGACCACCATCCACGGGAGGCCAACTGCATAGTGGACCTCCACACATGAGAAGCCAAATGCAAGGTGAACCTCCGCACATGGGAGGACAATTTCAAGGTGGACCTCCGCACACGGGAAGCCAATTTCAAGGTAGACCTCCACCCATGGGCGGCCAACTGCATGGTGGACCTCCACATATGGGAGGCCAAATACAAGGTGGACCTCCACCCATGGGAGGCCAAATGCATGGTGGGCCTCCACCATGGGAGGCCAAATCCAAGGGGGGCCTCCACCCATGGGAGGTCAATTCAAGGTGGGCCTCCACCCATGGGAGGCCAAATTCAGGTGGACCTTCACCCTATGGGGGCCGAATGCATGGTGGGCCTCCACCCATGGGAGGCCAAATGCATGGTGGACCTCCCCTATGGGAGGCCAAGTCAAGGTGGACCTCCCGCCATGGAGGCCAAATTCAAGGTGGACCTCCGCCTATGGGAGGCCAAATGCATGGTGGACCTCCACCCATCGGAGGCCAAATGGGAAGTGGACCACCTCTTATGGGAGGCCACGGCGGGCCTCCTCAAATGAGTGGTCCGATGCTGGGGAGTTCTCCAGGCTACCAGCAAGGACCTCCTTCAAACAATGGATATCCTCAACACCCTGTAAGTTGTGTATATTAATAATACTTTATAGATTGTGTAAACCACTCCTTAGTTTTATAAGCCTCACTCGGGTGTGCTGTTGATAAATCTCTTCTTTAGCAGTACAACACACTTGGATAGAAGCTCTAATCCTTCTTTGGTGGTAGTGTGACTTACTGATTGGAATGGAACGTTGTCTATCTGGCAGTAGTATGACTTGCTGATTGGAATGAAACATTACCTATCTGGCAGTATTATGGTTTATTAGCATGAATTTGATGTTTTAGGATGTGTACCCCAACAACACAGGAATGGGCTACCAACCTGCAGGACAGGGATATCCCCCGGGTCCTGGACCCCAACAGCCCATACATCCAGGCCTGCAGTCACAGCCAGCACGGAGATTAGATCCAGATGAGATGCCAAGTCCAGTAAGTTGGCAAACCTATACAATCATTAGCTACTGACCTTGGATCTTCGCCAGTATCCATAAAATGGTCTAAAACATAACCATAGAACCTTAGGAATACTAAACTTATGCTATTATATAACTAGAGAATCTTATTTGTGGCAAATAAAATTATTTGGCTCTGTTAAATAAAAACTTTGATGTTGGTATAAAATGCTGGTAAATAAAATATTTAATTTTGGTTAAAACTGTTAACAAATCAACCTTTATTTTAACTGGCTTAGTCACATAGAAAAATTAAGGCAAAATCCTATGCACCTAAGATATCAAATATAGAAGGCTAAATAAATATTGTATAACAAATGTTGTACCTTCGAGCGCTGCATGTAGTTATATTGATATATATATTAAAGAGGGATGTGCAAGAATCATTTTTTCAATTCGAGATGATATTGAGGCGTAAATATAAAAAAGTATCGAGACACAAGACCAAAAAAAAGTCCTTTGAAAGTACAAAAATGTAAATTATGTTTATTAAAGTAAATAATATATAGTTTATTAAGTTCCTTTTTGACATTTGTGCGGGTGCTTGCTTTAGATTGTCTTATTCAGAAACTTGGGATATAACTCATACATATTTTAAATGCAATTAATAAAACATATTGATAGGTAGTTACAATGAACACCATTTATAATTTAATTTTGTAGTTTAACAACTTATATTGTCATAGTTTTATAATGAAAAACAATATTTATAAACAAAACATTTCTTAATAAAGGCTGTTTTGGGAGGGAAACATGGTCTATTTTTGGGTTATTACAGTATAGTTGTAAATAACAAATTCTCAGTTTTATTTTTTATTATTTCTTAGAACCATTATTTGCTTTTTTTAATTGCTCAAACTTTCGAGATTCATTTATTAGCTTTCAAGATGTGATCGAGATTTTATTGTCTTGAATTTTCAAGATATTTTTGAGTCTTGCACATCCCTATATTAAAATAGTTAATAATTTCCACAACAGGTGGTGCACCTTACAACTTAACTTTGACACCTTGACCCACTAATTGTACATATATAACTCGAGCCAAACTGAAATGGTCAAACCTTCATTATTTAATTATATTCTTCACACACACATTTTAAAGACTTTTAATACAGTCTGTAGGTCACCATTGTCATTTTGTTAAGACAAAAAAAAAGTGTATTTATTTACTAATTTTGGAATCTTTATGAATCGTATCATTCATTGCTGATCATGTTACAAAAAAGCATCTCAAGGCTAATGATTGATACATAGTTACAACTATAGTTGCGTCGAATCTGTATCTTGTAAAAAATTATAATCATAAGTGGAAATATGAATATAATAGAGATGGGCCACTTGAATCTTTGTATCCACTGAATCCTGACATGTATTCGAGGATTCGGTGTTTTATTGGAGTAATTGGTCGAATCTTTCACCTCATAAAAAAAGCATAATATTTTGATTTTTTAATTCAAAAATCACTAAGTTAGGCCTAATTGAAAAGCACAACTTATTCCATGATCATTATTTTGTCGGACAAAAGAGATAAACATGAATACAATCTTCTTTTTTAAAATAATAATTGTTAGGTGTAGAAATATTAACGTGTCTAATACCCTACCCTTCACCCCTATAGGAAACTTTGACTCAACCGTTTCAGCGCATGCTTACTTCTGAAACTTTCACCTCACAAACAATCTTGTAAATATTTTAATGAAAACATTAAAGCTCTTCAAAAACTGAGAATCAAAACTAGAATTACAAATAAACTCAAAATAAATAAAACAAATTACAGCTTTTTTTTAAAAAAAAAAGAGAAATAAGAACACATTACATACGATACAAGTCAGCCGCCATGATGTATGTGCTTACTTGCCAACGGACAGAGTGATGATTAAGTAACATGACTGTTAATTCTTACTATCCAGCTGGTTTTAATTATTTACAACTATGCAAATAACTCCAATTTATTTCATATGATCCTTAAGTTAGAAGTTAGATATTTTAGGTGGGGTTCATGAAAAATAAATACTGTCAACAGTCAGACACCGATAAAACCGTTTATTTACGCCCACCGGCCTACGTATTATATATCAATTATTTGTTTAAAATCAATTCAGGTACTCTGATCACTTAGTAAGTGCTATCAAGTTTTAAGAATCAAATAATGACTTGCTAATTCATCATTTGTTTTTAAATTGATTTTAACCAAGAGTTTATTATTTTTTTTCAAATATGTTATTGAAGTAATTGTAAAGATATTCAAGCGCAGTCTTGCCTGATAAAATAGGAATGAACATATTGCAAGAGTCAAAAATATGTTCAGGTTTTAAATAGAATGTATTCTCAGAAACTGATATATCGCAAGAATCGAATATATTTCTGTTTTCTACAAAAAGATAAATAATAGATATAAAAAATAATAATAATACATACTTAGGCATTATTGAGTTCACTATTTCTATTATATATTTAATTGGTGAGCATTTTGTTTTAGTTGTTTTTTTAACCTGTTTGTATTTTTATTTTAGCTTTCTTATCAAAATAAATTATAATACCTCAAGATAATTAAAGGTTATCAAAAGGTAACTAGGCCTAATCTGTTTATTTCACATGTTTTTTTTAGAAACTTAACTCTTTCTATGAACACTTTTAAAAATAACTAAAAACACTCCAATTTTGATTGATTTGATTTTTAAACCATAATATGATTCTTGATTGTTTAATTTGGCTGAATTTCAACCAGTATTTTGCGAGGGGTGGTTGGGGTTGATTAAAATTTAAAGCATGATTGAAACAAATCTTAATTTATAGCTTAGGCCTATATTGTGTAATGTAGGTCTATTTGTAAATCATTAAAATTTCTAACAATTTGCTAGGATTCAATATTCAAGATTTGAGATTCGAAAATAAAATGTAGACTTGGATTTGAGAAATAGTGGATTCGACCCATCTCTAGATATATAATATAATAGAAAATACAGATAGTAAATAAATGTTAACATTCTTATTATAATATTTATACATTCTGCCAAGTGTTAAATTACTGACCTGGGGCCTGGTTAAGTTTATCCTAGAATTGTAAGTGATTCTGAACCACCAATAAGCTGTATTAGAGCTCTAAAACAAATTTCACATGAAAAATTGAAATTGGGTTTTAGCACTTGAATCTTGATTCCTCGAATCTCACGTATCCTCAAGGATTCAGTTGATTAGAGGGTCCATCCTTAATTACAACACCATCTTAAAGTCTCATTAGTAAGATAGGCAAAACCTATGACTAGAAACATGCAAAATTTGCATTTGCAATAACGCAAATCTTTACACAAATTTTACTGTTTTAAACATATAACAAACACATTCAAGTGTTTTTTTTGTTTTGTTTTTTAATAAACACAATTTTTTTGTAATTTGGCAAATACCACTTCTTCACACAACATAATTTTCAACGTAGTAGCACTAGCGAAAGCGCTATGCCAAGGCTGCTGTTTACTTGGATATTATCAATTTTTGTGGTATTTAAAGTTATAAAACAGACACAGAATGTATATGTATTTTCATGAATATTTAGGTTTTTTGGGGGTTGGGTGGGGGAAGGTAACATTAAAAATCACGATTTCTACTTTTACCCATTACAATACACACATTTCGATTTCGATAGAATTTTTTTTTTTTCCCCCAGCCTTTAAAATATTTCATGCTAGGTCCAAGCAAGGACATTAACATAAAATATGGACCTGTAACAGGCAGTCATGTTTGCTCTAAGCATAAACTGACAATCGATTATTTCGATATTGCTATTTGTAAATCGAAAGTAATGATATTGACATATCGAGTTTTAAATTACTAAGCATGAAATGTTTTTTTGCATATTTATATCTGATTTTTCTTGGATTATGTTAATAGATAATTAAATACACCATATGAACAAAAACTATAGACCGCTTATCCTAATTCTGTAATGTTACTTGATCATGGGACAGTGTGAAACACATCAAATTATAAAAACATAAAGAGTAGTGTGTCTAAAATTTCAGGAAGTATCTAACGCCAGTAATCACTCTGTAGAATACAGTCAAGAAGTATGATGATTTGTCATATTAATTTTCAAAAGACATGTGAGGAGGAAGTTTGATTACATTGTGCAAAAGTTGACTCAAAGATTTCTTGTGACATACATTATTGTTCTAACCAATAAAAGAACAATCCTTAAGGAGAATAATCCAGCCACAATGGGAATGTTTTCATTTGAGAGTGTAAGAAAAGTTTATTTTACAATTAATTTGGAGTACAGAAATAAATAATAAATACAGTACTAATTTTGGAACAAGCTCAGAATACACAATAACACCACTTTGACTTTTTATTCATGGAGCAATTTATTTACTGTAGGAAAGTAAAATTAAAAATTATCATTGTGTGCCCAGCATAATGCTGGTAACCTAATGTTAGTGTATACATTGTTGAGGCTCCTAAAGTGGTGCTATCAATTTTTTGGACTTAAGCCCTAATTTTTTTAATGTATACTAATTCGACTCTTGTTGACATAAATAATATCACTTTTTGAGAAAAATATTACTACCTTACCCCTAAAAATAACCTCACCTCTTGCATGTGTCTACATATGAGCACAAGGGAAGCTGGAAGACGATTGGGTGTATTTGTTTACTTCAAAGAATATTAATTTTCAGACATAGATTTTTTTTTATCGTCAAATAAATTATATTTTTTGGGGAAGCTTATTTGCAGTTTAATACAGTAAATACTAAGTCTAATTGAAAGCTAAAAAATTTTTTTTATCCAAAAAGAAGTAGAAATTGATGATCTACCTAAGTTTGTTAAACAGTGAAATTGTTATTAAGAGTAGATGCATCGGTAATACAAGTTTTGTTTATAAAATTGTTTTTATATATTAAACTTTGACATTATAGATTGTTACACTACAACAAAATGTATGGTATGGATTGCAACCATCACTATTTTATTTTAAAAAACCCCAAAAAATTTAAAAAAGTTTTAAAAAAGATAGTCTTCAGTCTTTTTAAAGAAAATAAAAGAGAATCCAAATCGTTAGTACCATTCAAAATGTTTAAAGGAATCTGAGCACTCTATAAACTATATTTTTGCTTTAATAAACATAGTTTTTAATTTTTTTGTTTTTTTCAAAAGGGAATTTTCTTTTCTCGGTTTTTTTTCATTTTCAACAATTTTTCAAAATTTTCGTCAAATATAGTCTCAAACTGAAAATTTTATACATATTTTTAAGATTTCTGATAGTATCCCATAAAAAGTAACCGCTGCAAATCACATGCCCGATGAGGGGGAAAAATGAAAGTAGAAACCAGTCACTTTTTTAGCATTCAGAAAAAATTTGGGTTTTAATTTT
>JBCFYV010011164.1:23825384-23845458 GCA_039000515.1 Timema cristinae
TTTATTCTTTTCTCTAAAATCTCACCTCTACTCCCTTTACATCCTGTATGCTTCCTCTTCTATCATACTCATTTATTCTTATAATATGTTAATCTACTCTTCCATCTTATTCAGTTCAATCCTGTTATTCTGGTCTACCCTCTCCTGTTTTGTTCTTATATCCTCTTTTGTGTTAATTCTACTCACTTCTATCGAATCCTTTAATTTAAATCTACTGATCTAATTCGTTTATATGACAAGATTGCCATACAAATACAGGCATCTCGACGGTTACAAAAGCTACTTTCTTTTATTAATATGGTAGTTCAATCTTGTGAGGAGTTATTGCAGTGCAACTAGGTAACACTATGAGAGACTCGGACACTTCTCTCAGTTGAACAGGAAATGTGTGCCTCTCCCTCCTTTTGATTTTGACCATAAATTGGAACATTTTGTGGAAGAAACAACAAGCTCAAGTTCTTCAAACTACCCGACTCATTGATAGTGAGCCATTAAATTTTCTAGAGATTAAAGATTTTGAAAAATGTTCCTTTTATCTCTATTTAAAATATTATAATTGAATGTAACTATTTTTGACTTTTTCTTTAGCCAACCTGCCTCGGTGGCGTAGTTGGCTAACACGCTAGTCGTGTTGAGCTCGACTGCTGAGGACGAGGAGATTGAGGTTCAAATCTCGGTCGGGTGAACTGGGGGTGGTTTTTCCTGAATGGTTTTCCACTCTCCCTCCACGCAAATGCGGATTCACTTCCTCTAATTCAACCTTCCAAATTCCTAATCCATTAGCGTAATTAGTACTTAAAGCGTATAACCCGAACAGGTAGTAAGATGCGGTGCTAAATAATAATAATAAATAAATAATTCTTTAACCATACTATAACCTTGAGAATTTTGTAGTACACCCCTTTGAGACCAATTGTATTAATACATCTAATCAAATAGTCTGTAGATGTCACTATTAGTATCAATGCCGTTAGTAGTAGTAGTAATAATAATAATAGTAATTATTATTTATTTGATGCTCTAGACCAGGGGTTGATTGATAACTGGTTTATCTCTTGGCAATTATCATCATTAAAAGTAAATATTTCCATCTTCTAAACTAATATATATATATATATATATATACAGTTTATATATGTGTGTATTTTGAGTAATTTAAAATAATATTCAAGTGTTTCCAAAATAACATTGATCGTCCTGGATCTGTAATGTTACAAGAAAATTAAATAGTATAATAAGTTTATGAGTCTATTAAGGCCTATAAAGTAAATGGGGGTAATGATGGGTGATCTGAGATCTTTGCTAAGTTTATAAGTCGATTGGGAACCATAAGGTTTGCCAAACTCTGCTCTAAGCTTACCTTTGTACCGATTCCACTATATTTATTGGTTTATGCTACCACATGTACCGTATATCTGGACCAGTGGTGGTAACCAGAGGCTTGAAGGGCTCTCACTCTCATCCCCTCCCTCCACCCTGTTACTCCACCCATTTTATTTGACAGTATATAAATATAACATATTTTTTGTCATACTGAAATCATCTATAAGATGTTTTGCATTGTCTTGAGAAAACAGATGATAATTAATCATACATACTTCCCCCTCAAAAGAATGTTTTGTGGGAAATACACACATGTATATACATACGTACATACATACATACATACGTACGTGCATATGCATGTGTGCATGCACACGCATATATACACACACACATACACACAATTCTATTTATCATTTAGAACACTTCACAGATATCCATTTTAAACCATACTGTCTTTTTTTTTTCTTTTTTTTACAAAAGTTGTTTTCTAAACTAAATTATTTGTGAAGTAAATTAATTATTCTCTAAAAAACAAAAGCACTTTATTATTTATAATCTAGTTCAACACTTGCCAATTATTGTTTGAACAAAATCATTAGAGCCATTTTTGAAAAAATTTGAATTAAAAAAAATCTTTCACCACCTTAAATCAATTTTTCTCCAAAACACGACTATATAATGTTATTTATCATTTATATCACTCCCTAGATATCCATTTTGAACACTTGTACTATTTTAAAAAATGTCATTTTAATAAATTATGTATAAGTTTACTGCTCTTAATAATTTGAGCTATAATTAAAAATTGTCATTTGCTTCAATATATGACCTTAAATATCCAAATGTCAAGTCTGAACTAAAACCATTTAACTGCTTTGGCTGGATCCCCAGGTATATACAGACTTAATGTTTTTAAACCCACATTTTGTGTGTTTTGGGACAAATTAAACAATACTTTCTATATATGTGAGAAAGTAAAAACACTAACAATATTATCAACACATACATTTTTATTGGTGTTAAAATCTATAGATCTAAACTTCCCATGCAAGGTCAAGTTACACCACTGATTCGGATTATTGTATTAACATTTTTAAAGTCAAGTGTTGTGTTTGGTTGAAATCATTCTCAAGTTTTTCTTTAATAACATACGTTTCAACACTAGACACAAACCATGTGTGAATATATATTGTGATTAAGAAACAAAACTATTCTGATATATAATGATTATTGAGATGGTAATATTATAAAAATCTCAGTAAAATATATTTTTCTGTTCTTCAATTAGTGAAAACCAATTCTGAATATATCAAATGGTTTTGACAAAATCAATTTTCTTTTTACAGTAGATCCTCAAGGTAGCTAAAGCATGGACTGGCCTCTCTAATATTATAATTGTGTAAATTTCAGGTCTCAAATTACACCGAGGAAGGTTCACCTAGCCAGCGAGTAGGCCTTGCACCTCTTCAGGGTCCCCAGGGCAACATGAGGGCTCCAAGCTATCCTGGTGCAGCTGCCCCCAATGGTCCCGCAGCTCCTGGCATTCCTTCCAGCTTCCCAGGTTATTACATCACCGTAATTGGACCAAATTAATTTGTATATCAAAGAAAAACTAGGCCTGTTATTTAGTTCCTTCCACTCCCATTTAAAGATGGCCTATATCAAATGAACCAGGGCTATGGAATGGGAGTTGAAAGCAATTTTGGGTGCCGTTGGAGTCGATAAAAATTTACCAACTCTAACTTTGACCTCAAAACAAAAATTTATATTTTTACAACAATACATGGTAACTATATCATTCTATTTTTTTTTATTTCTTACAAATAATTTGGAATTTGAATTGACAAATTTATTTAAATATATACTACACACAATGCAAAAGAAGCTTCCCATGAATAAATCTGTATTGGAGTATTTTTCTGCGTTAAATTTGTTATTACTAATTAATATATACTCTAGCCATTTATGACAATAGAAAAATAGATGAATCAAAGGCTTGGCATACCGACTTTACAACCTTGAAATGAACTATTATTCACCAATATGAAACAAACTTTAATTTGCTAGGTATTAGGCTCTGTAATACTGTTAACGAATAACTAGTTGAGAATTTGTCATGCACCCAAGCCCATTTTAAAACAAGGTTTGATCTGGCAGAGTTTGGATTATTTAGGTATAGGCTGATTCATCAGGTTCTTGCAGCATGACTTGTTTTATCAGGTTATTGAGTACTTAAGGTACAGTCTGCTTAGTTCCTATCCTGATGAACATCTTGCTTAATCCGGCCATTTAGGCACAGCTGTTTCTTAAAGTTCTTGAGGTATAGTCTGTACCCTCTGTCTCTTGACGTACAAGAGTCAATCTTAAATGTTTTGAAGCCTTATATTAGAGTTGGGTCCCATGCACTATTTTACTCATCTAAATCTTGAATCTGAATATCCAATTTATATTTGAATCCTGAATCTTGAATTCGAATCTTGGGATAATTACAAACATAAGAGGAAATATAAACATTAGAGAATATTAGAAAATACAAATAGTAACTAAATGGTAACTTTTTGTGTGTGTGGATTTGAGTTTCGAATCCTTGAATCTCAAATATTTGGGGTCTGCGAGCTTGGTTTTTTCATTTGAAAACAAACATAAAATGTAAATATCATACCTTTGAAAGTTGAGATTTAAAAAAAATTATTAAAACGTGTGTTCTTAAAGTATGAATGATGCTAATTTTTATGGAAAAAAATTTAGAAATGGAAATAGGCCTATCTGTTTTTAAATTAGAAATAACACTAAGATTATTTTTAAAAAAACAAGATTTAAAAATAAGAACAAAGCTAAAATAAAATAGTGTAGAAAAAAGAATTAAAATGGTTTTAACATTCATCTCTTTAAGGACATTAAAACTACACTAACAATTATTATAAAAAATGTTAATCAGACAAATAATTGCCTAATGGCTTGGAACTGTATAGTAAGACAGTGTATAAACTGTAAACACCACAATAAAGTAAAGTAAGTGATATTGAAGGAAACCAACCTGAAAGGATATACTTCACTCTTCATTTTTTCTTAAACTTTTACACTTCCCACTTCCACAGTTGCACGTTGTTTTCCATTCTTGGAAATATTACAAATAATATGCTCAATAGAGAGTGAAAAGCATGGGTGAGGATAACAGGAGTTGTGTTAAGACGGAGCGTGGAAGGACGGAGTAGTTCCAAATAAAAGGTGTAGTGAAGCTGGTGAGTACCCTTCCACCATTACTATATATAATGGTAATAGAGATGGTCATGAACAAAGTGGCAGGAAAACTCGGGGAGGAAAGAATGAAGGCCATGATGTTTGCTGATGACTTGATGGTATGGGGGAATAAAGAAAGAGGAAGTACTTAAACAACTTGGCTTTAACATGCACGGAAGTGCCACCAAGCACCCCTGTACATCGTGGCCCTGGTTCAGGCCGGATACCCAGGGAGGGGAGAATTAACTCCTCCTCCCTTCCGTCACTCACTCGTTGGATTGGCACTGGGGGCTTGCCTCCCACCTATTCAGAGTGGTAACTGCACCCATTTACTTTCGCTCACAGAAGCGACCTTGCGATTTCCACTCTTTCTCATGTGTAGGGGAATGGGGTTATGCCCATTGCAGGGGGAAAGTAATTCCTCACTCCCCATGTGTACAATTGGAGGCGTGCGTGTTCTAGCCCATGCACTACTAACTGTCCAGGCTAGCACCAGAGCTCTAAAACGGCTCACCGCACGAATGGCAAGGCCCAGGCTCGCAGGCCCAGAACCCAAAGAGCAGAGGCATGACGGCTCACAATTCCAGGATCCCAGACCCAACGGCCCAGATCCCACCACGCTGCCAACACCATCACTCTTTGCCATTTAAAATCACTGCCCCACAGAGTCCAACCCATTTTTGGGCCACTGCCTTGAGCAAGCTTGAGACGTGGGCTCTCGGCCCACCCTGTGTACTACTTACAACGAAAATCGTCTAACGGAGGCATACCAGTTTGCAGGCCACCCCGAGCACCTATAGGTATAAGATACAAGCATCAGTCTCTTTGGCACTGGAGCAACTACAATAATGGAATGAAGTTTAGTATGGCAAAGTGTGAAGTGATGATAGTGACAAGCGAGAGGGCAAGGCCTAATAAAGCTATAAGGTTGGGTGGAGTAGAGCTGAGAAAAGTACAGAACGTAGTATATCTTGGAAGCATGATTGAGGAGAAAGGTGGAAGTGGAAAGGATTTAATGTGAAAAGGACAGCAGGGAGAGTTTTGCTATAGGTGTGTAAGATAGCTGCTATGGAGAAGGAAAGTCCTATTTAAATGTAAGGAAGTGTTGTACAGGGCATACTTTGAACCCATTGTCACATATGCTGCAGAAGCATGTCCATTGAATGTAAGAGACTGGTAAAGTGGGGGCCATGTGAATGAAATATATGAGGAGTATGTTAGCTGTCACAAGTAGAAACAAGATTATGAATTAAGTTATTCTGGAAAGAGTTGGGGTACAGGGAGTACATAATATAGTAGAAGAAGCAAGACTGAGATGTAAAAAGATAGGATGCTGAAGAAAATATTGGAAATGAAGTATGTAAGAAAAAGACTGCAAGAGAGGCCAAGAAAGAGCTTGGAGGAACAGATAACAAAAAGTGTTCAAGTGAGAGGAGAAGAATGGAGGAGTTTAAAGGATGAATATTGGTGGCAGAATAGAGGAAGATGAAGATATTTTAATAAACTGACCCGACCACAGGCTGGAAAACAGTTGATTGATAACAGTGAATGATGGTAGTAAAAATATAAATCAAATAATTAACAACCGATTTGACTTGGAGAAATAAATAAGTAGTTTTATTAATATATAATTTTCACATCTAAAATTTTCCCCACCTAACAGACGTATGATAAATTATATAGTTAAGATACATTTTATTTATTATCTGATAAAATCACTCTAATTTAGATAACAATAGCCATTTTAGGTACTACTAAAAAAAAAAAATCTCAAGTCCACTCTCGGTGAATAATAATATAATAATAACAAAAATGTGTATTTTATTATGATTTCTTGAAAAACATAATTGATTTCCTTTATGAGGCTAGTAGTTAACAGAAATGAATAATAGAATACAGAACATTGCATTCAAATCAAAGAAATGACTCTGGCCAAAAGATTCTTTCCAGAGTTGTCATTGAAAAAAAGTTTAACATGAGAAGAAAAAATATAATAAAATGTATTATGTTTGGTGATATTTTTCTTTAGAAGAAAATAATATAAAACCAGGACTTTAAGTGGAAAAGGTTAATAAAAACAGAGTATCTGTGTAGGGAGTTCGAAGATATGTAGAGACTAAAACTTAGAAAAATTGGTAATATCATAGTATTATAGTGATATTATAGTAGTGGTCGTTTCATCTAAACTGTGATTTGGTACACAACTCGCTAAAAGTCAAATAATTGTTGTTGTACTGATCTACCATTGGTTTAAGATTGTTGTCACATCTCCAATAGTCATTTTAATGGATGATTGGAAGATCACTTTAAAGTTTAAACTTTTATCTTAAGACCACGTCCATTTTATTACTCGTTTGGGTTATATGCTTATGTACCAATAATGCTATTTGTAGGAAATATACCTGCACCTATATGGATGGAGAGTTGAAAATCATTTTGGAAAAAAACAACTCATTACACCAGACTGAGATTTAAATTTCAATCTGTCATCATTTGCAGTTAATTCTACTGCGAAAGTGGCTTATTAGACCATACGACCACCAAAGCCGGTAACTTTACTGTTAAAATCTAAACATTTTTATGGCACTAAAATAACACGTCATTCTCTATTCATCTCAAAGACGCCAGTCTGCTTATTTTTTCAATTTTCGCCTCTTAGCTGTTCTCGCCAATACTCCAAAAATCTCATATATGGTGGTATTAAAATAAGGTCAAAATTTGAAATATGTGATTGGAAATAAAGTAGAAACCGGGAAAATCCGGGCGGAAAGAAATAATATAGCGGTTTGATAAAAAATGAAACTCTTATTGTATGGATGCGAGATCTAACAACTGAGAGTTTTTTTCTTTTTCTCACTGGCCTTTTAAATTAATAATGCACAAGATTGTTTGACGTCATATTCTCACTTGTACCCCTTTAGTCTAGTTAGCAGAGCTAGGTCTTACATCTCCGTCACCTGTTTTAGTGTATTTCTCTCTTAATCTTGTTGAGTCAGCAATCATAGATAAGGTACAATCATCTTTTTGGAGCAAATAAAAGAGGGTTAAAAATAAAAAAAGTCTAATCAGTCTTGTTTTATTGAGGACATAGTATTATGGTTAAAACCAGTTAAGTTTGCTTATTTATTGTATATCTGATAGTGTGTTTCCTCTGACATAATGTAATGTCTGTTTGAAACAAAAAGTTTGAAAATGAATATGATGATAATTAATTAATAGTACTGTGGTATCTGGCCTCAGGACATGCTGGTCACGTCAAAATAATAATCATACACTTAAAAATAATATAAAACTAAATAAACTATAACCTTGACAGAATTAAAATTCTTAACACTACTGACTATCTAGGACCCAGCTCTTTTAGCTAGTGACCAATTGGTTTGCAGCATTTGTGTACTAAGAGCCTAGTGACGCTTGTTTGATTTTTAATTAAATCATATATTTAGTATTGCTGATGTAATTTAAAGGTGCAAATTTCTTCCGCAAGTGAATAAGAATTGTTTTTTATTATTTAATGTGAATAATTCTATGTTAAGCAATTGCTAGTAATATGATTTTATTAATAATAATTAGGGATCGATCCTCAAATCCTTGGGATATTCGAGACTCAAACCCTTAATTATTTTTTTTTTAAATTTTCAAGTGAGATTTGTCTTAGAGCTTTAAAATTGTTCATTGGTAGCTCAGAACCATTTATATTATAGAATGAACATAACAACCAGACCTCAGACCAGTAATTATTATTATTATTATTATTATTAGCACCGCGTCTTACTACCCGTTCGGGTTATACGCACTTACGCTAATGTGTAATGGTAGGGTGATTGTGAGATGAAATGAAGGACCTACAGTTTAACGTGGAGTCCGAACCACGGTGGAGGCCTGGCTTTCTCGATTATAAAAAAGAATGTTAAGATTTAGTTAATATATGTATTTTATATTATTTTTTTGTCTGTACATCTCCTCTTATATTCAAAATATTGTCCAAGATTCTGATTATGATTAGTGGTGCAGGGTTCATAGGTAAATTACAGATTCAAGATGTGGATTCGACCCAACTCTAATTATAATTTATAGCCCATATCACATTTCCCGGAATATATATATATAACAGATACTGATGAATTGAACAATTTCTTGCCTGTGGCGGTTGAATGACATCGACCTCCAAAGGCTCCAACTGACTAATATCTTGAACACTCATTATTTTGGAAGTAAACCTCTGGGTGGCGAAGATTTATAAAATCATTATTTATTTTCATAGGGCCCGCATCTTCCAGCCAGCTAACTAATCAGATATCAGAATTGAATATTAGTGGACCACATCTGGTCATAACTTGGTAAGTTTCACATCTTTGTTTGTTCAAGTTTAGGGAAAAAGAAAAGTGATTGCAATTACAGCTCATTGAAAACAATGTACCATTTAAGTTCACATAATAAATATTTGAAATTACACAAGTGTGTGTCAAGCATGCTGGAATAAAAAAGCATACTTGATCAAGATGATTGCTGAATCATTTTGTGAGTATTAATAATTATCTTGTATTTTTGAATAAATATTGAAGGAGGTTACTTATCAGAAAAATGTAGGCCTCAAAGTACACAATTAAAACGGAACAAAACATGTAAAATACATTTTCAGGCCACATCAGGCTGCTTCTTTTGTAGAAGAGAGCGGAACACTGTGACTGGACTATGACTAGACGTTGATCATTGTTACTTATATTCTGTAGTTGCTGGTTTAAACTTGTGTCTTCTGATGACTAGCAGAAATAAGCAACAATGATCAACTTATAGTCATAGTCCAGTCATAGTTTTTCTTTCTTCTGATGAAACAAGACAAGTTTGAACAGCCAACTGCAGAATACAAGCAACAATGATCAACTTCTAGTCATAGTCCACTCATTGTTTTACTTCTGATGAAATGAGACAAGTTTGAACAGGCAACTGCAGAATATAAGCAACAATGATCAACTTCTAGTTATAGTCCACTCATTGTTTTACTTTTGATGAAATGAGACAAGTTTGAACAGGCCACTGCAGAATATAAGCAACAATGATCAACTTCTAGTCATAGTCAGTCAGTGTTTACTCTATTGAATCAAGACACAAGTTTGAACAGGCAACTGCAGAATATAAGCAACAATGATCAACTTCTAGTTATAGTCCATCATTGTTTTACTTTTGATGAAATGAGACAAGTTTGAACAGCCAACTGCAGAATACAAGCAACAATGATCAACTTCTAGTCATAGTCCACTCATTGTTTTACTTCTGATGAAATGAGACAAGTTTGAACAGGCAACTGCAGAATATAAGCAACAATGATCAACTTCTAGTTATAGTCCACTCATTGTTTTACTTTGATGAAATGAGACAAGTTTGAACAGGCCACTGCAGAATATAAGCAACAATGATCAACTTCTAGTCATAGTCCAGTCAGTGTTTACTCTATTGAATCAAGACACAAGTTTGAACAGGCAACTGCAGAATATAAGCAACAATGATCAACTTCTAGTTATAGTCCACTCATTGTTTTACTTTTGATGAAATGAGACAAGTTTGAACAGCAACTGCAGAATACAAGCAACAATGATCAACTTCTAGTCATAGTCCACTCATTGTTTTACTTCTGATGAAATGAGACAAGTTTGAACAGGCAACTGCAGAATATAAGCAACAATGATCAACTTCTAGTTATAGTCCACTCATTGTTTTACTTTTGATGAAATGAGACAAGTTTGAACAGGCCACTGCAGAATATAAGCAACAATGATCAACTTCTAGTCATAGTCCAGTCAGTGTTTACTCTATTGAATCAAGACACAAGTTTGAACAGGCAACTGCAGAATATAAGCAACAATGATCAACCTCTATTCATAATCCAGTATGTGTTCTACTTTCTTCTACTGAAGAAGCAGCCTGATGTGACCTGAAAATCACTGTGATTTGTTTTGTTCTGTTTTAATTCGAAATTTGGAAAGTTATTCTGGTAAGTTTATAAAATAAAATACAGATCCGTAAATGTGTGTTGTATTCTGTGCTTAGAATATTGTTGTACTGTCCAAGAAACTTCAACCTGTATTGTTTTATGGTACCTGTGAATGTCTATCTAATGACATGCTGTTAATAAATTTAATTATTACCTAATGGCTTGGTAATGTATAATAAGACTGTAGAAATACTGCACAATAATGTAAAGTAAGTGAAAGTGAAGGAAGCCAACTGAAAGGAGAGTTAGGTTAGGCTAGATAGGAACAAGCCTAACCTAACTATCCTTTCAGGTTGGCTCTTCACTTTCACTTACTTTATATTATTGTATAGAGTTTCTACACTGTCTTACTATGATATATTATGAAATATTTATTATAATTTCCAGGGAGGTTTCCCTCCCACAAAGGCAGCTACTTTGGGGCCCCCAGGAAGCTTCCCATGCTGAATGGGGCCGTGTCTCCAACACCACAACAACAGTTTGTTAATGGATCATCAGGTCATGGAAACTCAGCCTGGCAAGGTAGAGGGCCTTCCTCTCAACACGCACAGACAGGACAATTGGGTTGGTACCCTTGACCTTATATAGCTCTTTAGAATAAGGGTTTCCACACATTCAAATGGCTTATTTTAGGAGTGTACAAATACTCAAAAATTTGAGTTTGATTCTGATTCTAGTATAGAATATTTTATATGCTACAAGGTTCTATTTCTAAACATTGCACAATATTATTCACGACCTTAAGAACTTTCTTTTGTATCAAAAATGAACTAACCCAGTCTATGCATCTGACCCATCCCTCACCGAACACGCTCAGCGCCAACACACAACAAACTTGAATGAGATACCTTGTCCAACTGACTCTCCACCATTGGTGATGCCAACATGTGTGAGGTTCCATGTTTGAGTATGTTCACCAAGCTTCTAGTACAATTTGTGTAAGTTCAGTCACCAATGTTCTACCATAATACAGACGTTTCGCAGCCATGCCATCATTCAGTCACATGGGTGGCAAGAGGAGAAAGAGATCATACTTCCCCCTTGATCACATGACTCTTTGTATCCCTCCACCTTTTCCCATACCTACCTATTCTGTGTTTTGGATGATAAAAAATAACCAAGAGTTGCAACAATGGCACTCTTGACAGTGATACGAAACTAGGTGCTATATTACTAGTAACCTCCATTCTTAAAATGTAGGGTCTAAATTATTAATGTTTCGGCTGAGTATAGTAGTTATTGTTTATAAATTCCCTTTTGAATTAGTCTTGATGACAGAGTCAACTTGATAATACTAAACTCTTTGATTACAGCTTAGTTTCGATTCACAATAACATGCCCTTACAGCACTCATATTATATGCAATTCAGACCAGAGATAAATGTAAATAGTACTAATAATACTTCTCAATTTGAGATGGGCACACAAGATAAGTTATCACTGATAGGATTTAAATTCTTGGAATAATGTAGCTTGTTCCTTATTTTTAAAATCTAAATTTGGAGTGTTAATAATCACTGAGTATTTGTTAGTTAAGAATATTTAGATTTGAGAATATTTGGACTCTTAATTTAATAAGTTGAGGATAACTTGTTACTGGTAACATTAATCTTGTAGTAATATATGATTCTTGATCCTTAAATGTATAATATCATTTATATTATTTTTTGACTTCTTGTATGCACCCATGTATTTGTAATATTATTAGGTAGTTTGCCATTTATTAGGGGTCTGCGAGCTTGGTTTTTTTTTTCTTCAAGTTGAATATTTCTAAAAGCTCCCGAGTTCGAGTATAGGCCTATTCATAATTTTAAAGATTAAAAAGTATATTAAAACACAGTCATGTTCTTAAAATATGAATGACACTCATTTTTATAAATAGTAAATACTTTTGAATAAAAAGGTTAAATAATGGAAATATCTGTTTTTAAATTAGTAATAACTCCTATAAAATACAATTTAAAAAACAAGAACACTCAAAAAACAAATAATTAAAATGGTTTCATCACTCATGTCTTTAAGGACATTGAATGCCAGTTCTGTGCCGTGTTTCGGATTCCACATTAAACTGTAGGTCCTCCATTTAATCTAACAATCACCCTACCATTACACATTAGCGTAAGTGCGTATAATCCGAACAGGTAGTAAGACGCAGTGCTAATAATAATAATAATTTAAGGACATTAAAATTACACTAATAATTATAAAACAAAGTTAATAAAATGAATAATTGCATGATGGCTGGAAATGTATAACAAGACAGTGTAGAAACACTGCACAATGATGTAAAGTAAGTGATAGTGAAGGAAGCCAACCTGAAAGGATAGTTAGGTTAGGCCTAGGTAGGAACAAACACACTTCTCTCTTCATGTCTTCTGAAACTCTTACACTTTACACTTCTTTAAAACTTCCACAGTTGCACATTAGTGTGAATTTTTAAGAATATTACTTTTTCATTGATGTATTTTCATATCAAAAATAAGTATTTCTGAAAATTCGTGCAACTGTAGAAATTTGAAAAAGTGGGCAGTGTAAAAGTATAAGAAGAAATAGAGAAGTGTGTTTGTTTGTATCTAGGCCTAACCCAACTATCCTTTAAGGTTGGCTTCCTTCATTATCACTTTAAATTATTGTAGTGTGTTTCTACACTGTCTTGATTAAAAGTTAATACAATTGACGTTTTAATAAGGTAATATTTCCCAAATTATGCTTCATGAACTTAATTTACTATATAAAAAAATGTAAGAATTGTAAGCAATTAGAAATTTGAAAAGTGGTTTGTATTTTGTTTATTATTCCTTAGTGTAATCGTAAATGATCACGTCTGCTGTTCCATCTCCATTCCTCTAAACACAGTTGACCATGCACATTGTACAGGATCTCGTTAGACATTATTTTATTGGGAAATTTACTTCAATCTAATTTTTAATGCTTATAAAAGTTGATAATCATACTTTAAAATAAAAATTATATTTCTAGCAAACAATATGAAATAGTAAGCGCTTTTTTTAATATAAATGTGGTAAGTTTGGTAAAATATGCAATGCAATAGATAAGATCAATATTGATTTTAAACGGGTTAACCAACATAATTCTTTAACTAAATAGTAACTAAACTAGAGCTAGTTTTGTAGCTATAGGTATTAATTAATACAAGTTTCAAATATCTTCAGTTTGAAAACATTTAATACAATATATTTTCGATATCACATTTTTAATTTAATATAAATTATTATTTTAGAAAGAGGCCAGGGAAAATTAGTAAAAAGAATTGTTCAATTATTTAGTAATAAGAATTGTTCAATTATTTAGTAATCTTATTAGCTATTTTTATTTTCATTGCTTTGTCATGGCAATACAAGTAAATAACTTCAATCAAGTATAATTCTAAATGGACGACAATATTGAAAAAATGTACTGGCTGAAAGTGGTTTTAGAGCTCTCTTACTTTATTAATGTGAAAATAGAAATTAATTTTTAACTATTTGTTAAGTAACCAAATTATTTATAAGTGAAAATGCTGATATTATCTCAATTAAATAGACAATGAGTACTATTGCGTTTTAAAATTTGATTATTATGTACATCAAGTAGAAGCTTGAAAATGACGAGCCTACAAAACTTTCGATCTCAATCTTGAGCTTAAGCGACAAGATCGAGATCAAAATATGAGTATTTGCAGAGGCCTAGAGTTTATTTACCTACGGTATTAGATATTTAATATTTACTAGGATTTATATCCAGCTAAAGGCATATTAAGTAATATGCCTACGATATGTGTATGAATTGAACTTTACTCTTCATGTAAAATGTGTTTAGGGATCTTGGATGCCCTTGGTTTGTTAAACACCTCCATGATAGTTAGACAATGTAAGAACATTTTTGATTTAACTAGTCTTCATTTTTTGAAGCCATTGTATTTTTTATATGTTTGATCTTTATAGATTCAATTTTGGGATTCTAAGACATATGTTATATTGAGTAATATTTTTATTTTTCTCATTAAGCTTTGTGCCTATTTCTATAATAAAACTACTGGCCCATCAATATATCATCACATTCAGACACGCCCCTAACCTCAACCTTAGGTAATTCCTCTCCTTCCTACCAGCACACTTATTACATTCAATGTCACAATAATAATAAAGCTTATAACACAATTTTTAGTTTTTCTATCAATCTCTTTATTCATAGTGCTGCCATCTATACACTGATATCATAACTGAAAAACATACAGCTGTGAACAGTGAACCTTGCAGTTCAACCAAGAGCATCAGTCTACTCTCTTGACCTGATGAAGCTGTCTGTGACAGTGAAAGCTTGTCCTTAAAAATGTGTTTGTGTATGTTATATTGTTCTATCTGAACAATTTATATTCTAGTATCACCAAGGTAAGTGTGCTGGCTATCCCTCCAAATTTAAACCTTTATTATATCTTGAAAATTATGAGGTGTATTTTTTATTTATTTTTATTGCAATTTACCACCACTTTGGGTTATACAACTAGGTACTATTTAGGGGTGTGCGAATATAATTATTTATCGAATCGAATAATAGATTTTTCTTACATTTTTGATAAAAATAATTTAAATTAATAAATTCCTATTGAAAATTTGGTTTTATATATAAGTATGCAAAATGCAAAAAATTACTTCAAAACATTGTTATTTGAGCTGGTATTAATAAAAAAAACTTAATCCAAAATAAAATTTCAGGAAATTGAGAGGAACTTTTGATCCAGTGTTTTAGACATTGAGTTCCACCTAAATCAATTTTTTATAAATTCATTGTAGTTTTTCGAAGGAAATTTAAATTTTAAAATTGCATGGAGAATGTTTAAATGGTCAGTGTAAGATTATATTTATTTACATTAAAACTTATTATTATTATTATTATTATTATTATTATTATTAGAAAGGGTAAAATAATGGGGTGATTAATAAACAAGGTCATATTTTGATTCTTTCGTTGTTTCATCAAAAGTTTGGATGGTTCCTAGACATTACCACTGTCAGCTGAAAACTTAGGCAGCACTGTAAAGGCTTACTAGGTAAATTAGGAGTGGGTAGTTTCCTGTTGCTTCCCTCATTGAGCCAGAAGGTACTATTGCACATCAGACTGCCAAGCCACCAACTGACCCTACAAGCGACATCTTCACTCTATTCATCACAGGGACTTGCTGTATACTGAATGTTACTACTAGTCTCGCCCATACCTCTCCCACTTTCATATTATACAACAAATTTACTAAAATAACACAATGAATGATAAAACTAGTTCTTGACCCCCTTTAAATGTTATCTAGACATTACACCCCTTAAGTTTTCTAGGCTTGGTTATCTCGGTTTGAAATCCCTTAAGTTTTCTAGGCTTGGTTATCTCTGTTTGAAACCCCTTAAATGTTCTCTAGGCTTGACACCCTTGAATGTTTCTAGCCTTGACATCCCTTGAATGTTTTCTAGCCTTGACATCCCTTGAATGTTTTCTAGCCTTGACATCCCTTGAATGTTTTCTAGCTTGACATCCCTTGAATGTTTTCTAGGCTAGAAACCCCTTGAATGTTATCTAGGTTTGAAACTCCTTAAATGTTTTCAAGGTTTGAATTCTTTTAAATGGTTTCTACCCTCTAGGATTGACACCCTTTAAGGACACACTGTTAAATGTTATATAGGATTGTTAACCCTTTAATGTTATCTTGGTTTAAAACTTTTAAATGTTTTCAAGTTTTGAAATCTTTTAAATGGTATCTAGGCTTGGCACCCCTTAAGGACTCTAAGCTTGGGTAACTAGGTTTGACACCACTTAAATATCTAGGCTTTACACCCCTTAAGTTCTCTAGGCTTGGGTATCTCAGTTTGAAACCCCTTAAATGTTCTCTAGACTTGATACCCTTTAAACGGTATGAAGGTTTGACACCCCTTGTAATATCTATTTTGTCTGGGTCTCCTCCCTGTCTGCTAACAACAGACTAACAGGAGCTTTCAAATGGTTGACTTATGCAATATTCCCTTCCCCCTTCATTTCCATGCACCTGAACTATGGTAGAATAGCTATTTCTATCCTTCTCTAAATGTTTCATTGCAAGCATCTGGTTTGTCTCTCCATCCAGCCGTTATAAAAAACCCACACCCATCTTCCAACTCTTATGGCGTGTTTACACGAGGTCAGTTGACAGGCAGGGCTGACTGTATCTGTGTGGACAGCACTGACTTGATTTTTCGGGCCAGTTACGACTGGTCTGGCTAGGCAGGTCGACCTACCCAAGGAGTAGGTTTTGAGCCAGTTGGTCAAGTCAGTGGCTTCCCTCATCACTATATTTCTTGACTGGCGCCTCAACTGGCGACGTGTGGACGGTCCTAGGCTCAACTGTCCCATCACAAACCAGTTGTAATCAGTGCTTTATAGCGTGTTAAAGTTGTAGTGTGCATTTATTTAGCCTCCTGAGTTTTTTAACTTATTTTGATGACACATATAAAGTGGAGTGAGGAAATGACTCTTGACATTCACTGAACTCTACAAAAATGAAGAAGTTTTGAGGAACCAGTTCATCATTTGTATAAGAACAAAAACGCACGTGACATCGCATTACGGGAAATTGTGTCCGAAATAAAAGTTGAAGGTTTTGATATAGCCGATGTCAAAACAAAAATAAAAACTTTACGGGATACATATAATGGGGAACTAGTGAAAATAGAGAGAACTGAAAGCTCAGGGTGTTGTTCAGATGATGTTGGTGTGCCTGTTTGAAATGGTTCAACGCAATGAAGGAAATCATGGACATGCGAACTTTGAAAAGAAACACATTTAGCAATCTGGTAAGTTAATTAATTTATTTATAAATATTTTTGTTTAAACAAATAATTGTCATAAAAATTACATACAATTTTTTTAAAGGTAGCATACTTAAGAATCTTAGAATTGACAAAAACTTTATTTAATGTACCATTATATTTTGCCATGGAACATCACCACATTACAAAAATAATCTTTGTAAGCTCCTCTATTTTCCTTGGCTCTGTTCATTTGTTGGTGGGCCAAACCTTTGGGTTCCTTCTCTCCATGCCCCTGGAATAATTTCCCCCATGGCCTAGTCTTCACTTATCAATTACACAACATGGAAAGTATGTTTGTGTTGATTGCTGCCTCAAAAAGTTATGAAGTGCACAAAACGCACAAACCATCTTGTCTAACGTGTTTGGATGGGAATGGGTTTCTCAAAGATTCAAAATATGCTGACAAGAATACCAAAGGTATTTTCCACTACTCTTTTTGCTCTTAAGATCTGATAGTTTTAAATCTTTTCTTCTAACGAAAGAGACATGCCACTGTAGGGTTTCATCAAGTAAGTCTTTAAAGGAAAGGCGTTATCTACCAAGATAACACCTCCTTCTGGTAGCAGCTCATTTTCAAGTTCTTGTAATAGGGGACTTTTTAAAAAAAAAATCCTTCCATCAGATACTCTATTGCTCACTACATCTATGAATTTAAAGCAGTAGTCATAATCCACCAAAGCAAAGAGAACATTGCTGTTGGTCTTCTTGTAGTTGAAAAATGTTCCGTAATTATCAGGAGCCTGAATCACTACATGCTTCCCATCAATAGTACCATAACAGCCAAGGAAGTTCAATCTTCCATTGAATCCTTTTTCAACTTTCTTCCACTCCTCATGGGACTCTGGGGTCTGGAAATAAAATAATACAAAATGTTATTGTTAATTTTGGATAAATCTTTAACCTGATTTTTTAGTTTATGAGTTTTACATTTCCAATACAATTGTATTTTTTCTTTTGCAGAAACCACCAAAAACACCTGTTAAGACTCGTTCAAAAGAAAAAGCCAATGAACAAGTCATTGATCCAGAAATGCTAGAAGAAGAATAACAACGTATTGAAGATTATGATGAAACAATTTCTGAGCCTGAAACACCTTGTTTTACTAAATCATTTGAATACACAGAGCCTCCTCAAAATAAGTTAAGAGCAAGGTCAAAAATTCCACAGATTTCTTCAACCGCTCAGGAGCTGAAGGCCTTAACACAAACAATTTCTCACATTGAATTAAACAAATGTGACTTTTTTCGGAACACATTGCAGCTCAGCTGAAACATTTAAATCCCCAGCAATGTATTATTGCACTAGGAGAAATACAAACACTTTTGACATGCTGCTGGTTGTCAAATACTAGACAAGAAACAATGTGGTCCGAGAACTTCTGGAACATGCTACTATGGTACACCATCACCATCGCCATCACCAACTTCAATCGAGCCTTTTCATCCTTCTTCATCCTCCAGCACTGTGACCACTCTACAGACAAGCCAGGATACAGAAGAATCATTTTATGTCCCTATGCAATGTTTTTTCTCAGGGCTCTCTGATAATGTTCAGTAGTGGAAGTGATTATTGCACATCTTAATATTATTATTTTCATTCATAATACCTAGCTTTAATTCATTTTGACCTATTTTTACTTTTTAAAGTTTTTCTATTGTTATTAAGTGGAAGTAATAAAAGTTTTTACATAAGTAACACACTTAACACATAATATTTAAATAACCACACAATAATTATTTAATTTAATAAACAAAAAAATAATAATCACAATTTTGTCTAGATACAAAGAGGTTGACTATATACACTTTAGAAATTATTTTGGTTTTTTAAAAAGGTTAAAATAATCAATAAATCATGTAGCTAGAATTACTCTTTATATTTCACTTTCCTTCTTATTAGTACCTTAATATAATCCCTCTTCTACTCCTGGGATGAACCTGCAGATGGCTGACTTGGACACTCGGGAATGATTTTGCAACGTTCAGTAGCTATTTCCAGTAGCAAGGTAGAACAAAGCTATCTCTAATTTCATCTTCAAGCTCAGAGCTTCTCTTATTTCAGTATCTTGCTTAAAAATTAGAGGTTCTACTTTACTGAAGAGAAAATCAAAACACTCTGGTGACATTCGCATAGTAGCACGATATTCTTCTGAGTCTTCAAACCGCAGTTCTGCCAGTAGCTGATTAGATGCTCCATGAGAGTCTCTCCTACTTGGTCAGTCTCAACCTCATGGCTTCTTATTAAGTTCTAGTCAATTATTACATGATTTGGACACAAACTCATAAGCTAGATTTTGAATTATGTCATTTAATTTATCCAGGGGCAGTATTGATGATGCACACTTGGCACTATTTACACTCTAACTGGCCCTCATACCTGCATAGCTTTAACCTTCGTGTGGACAGACCAAAGAAAATTTACAGGTCGGTCACTGGTGTCGGTCAAATTAACGCCATTTGGACCTTACTATCAACTGGCCAAACATGCCATTAGGCAAGCCACAACCTCTTGCTTTCTGCTAACATCGATATTCCCCCTCCCCTAATATTAAACAAAGGACAAGAATCTTTTTAACTCTTAGTCACCAGATTATTTGGCTACAGGCTTGTCTCGCGTCCTAAACATACTGGTCTGGATGGGACTCTTAAGAGATTTATGACACAACTATTTGCTCTTGTTATTC
>JBCFYV010011164.1:23845558-23879758 GCA_039000515.1 Timema cristinae
ATTTAAATTTCCCAAACTGTTTTTTATATAACTTATTATAACCTAAATTTTAATAATTATTTTAGCAGAATTCACCATAGCAAAGTATACCAGAAATACTAAAAGGAAACTAGTATTTACTGTCGAGATGTTAGAAGATGCAAGGCGTAGAATTGCAAATGGAGAAAGCAAGAGACAAGTTTCTAAAGTTTTGAGCATCAATGAATGCACTCCACGAAAAATATTAAGAGCCTTGAGTATTTTTATAGCTTACAATAAAGTGTTATCTTATTAAATTTAAATTAGTAAAATTATTATTCAAGTATTTTATATTTGTTCAACTCATTTTATGATATTTACTATCTAGATATTCAACGTATATATTTTCACACATAAACTAAAATGTATGGTCTCTTCAGCCAATTTTCTTACACCTTATTGCTAGATTGCAATTGTTCTGTTTTCAAGTAACAGTTAAATATTCCCTTGGGCGATTCAAAAGTGTTTTCAATGAGGAAATGGAGCAGGAGCTTGCAAAGCAGTTCCGAGACTTGGACACCCGGTTTTATGGATTAAGAAGAAAACCACTTATACAACTATCTTTCCAGTTTACTGAATTAAATGGTCCTAGCAGTAAATTACACAGAGAAAAGAAACTTGCAGGTGAAAACTGGCTTTCTGGTTTTTGTGAGAAACAAGGTCTTTCTCTCCGCACTCCCGAACAATGCAGTATAGGCCTAGCGATGAGGTTCAACAAAAGTCAGTGTCAAATATTCTTTGATAACTTGAGGAAATGTTACGAAAAAGGCAAATTTCCACCCCATAGATTATTCACTATGGATGAATCCGCTATATAAACTGTTCCTAACAAGATTAAAAAAATATTTTCTTCCAAAGGAAAAAAGCTTGTATGTAAAATGACTTCAGGAGAGAGGAGACAACTGGTAACTGCTGTCTGTTGTGTAAGTGCCTCTTGCAGTTACATTCCACCTACCTTAATCTTTCCGCGCAAACGTATGAAACCAGAATTGTTTAGTGATGCTCCTTTAGGAACCCTTCCATTGATCTCAGAATCTTGCTATAAGAATTCAGAGCTTTTCATTGTCTGGTTAAGGCATTTTGCACAACACGTTACGCCTACAGAGGACGACCGAATCCTTTTGATTTTGTACAATCACGTGCAATGGCTGCTCGTGTATAGGCACTGCGGAACTGCAGCACCCCCTATTTCCATTTGATATTATCGATAACATTTAATATGATGAGTAATTTTTTCTTTAATTATTTATTTATTTTTGTAGTACAATACATATTCCTTAAGCTTAATGTCAATACTTCAGTATCTATCCCCCAGTTTAGGAAAAATATACAAAAATCTTTGTATGGAACTGTGCGCTTCACAGTGCCAGTGAAGTGGTGTTTTACTGTTGTGCGCATGTGCACATAGGAGGGGCTGGGGAGGAAGGCGGCACTTCCAGGTAGAGAAAACACTGTTGCTCTCGCAGTGCCATCTCTGGTGTGATGGTGGAAGGAAATTTTGTTTTACTCAGCGTGTGTTGTGCTTTAAAACCGTGTACCATATTCTTGAATGTGATAAAGTGTAGAAGAATGTAGAATTAAATTATTATTCTGCTTCCAGCTATTCTATTTGATTCTTTTTTCGGTTCTTTTATTTAACAAAAAGACTAAATGCGCTTGCAGTATTTTCAATGGAGAAAAAAATTCCTCAATTGTCATCCAGAGATAAAGAAGAAAAATATTGATCTTTTAACGGAAATTAAAATAAGAAGAATGGATTTCATTTTTAAATGAATAGATCAAGCTTGAACTGTAACAATTTAAGTTAAAGTAAATAAAAACGTTTGGGGTTTTTTAAAAGATTTTATCAAGTTCCTGAATAAATTTTCTTTTTAGACATGTTTTTTTCCTTTTACACAATTTTTAAACAAAGGCTAAAAGTTTTCTGGAGCAGCACCCCTACTGATTTTAGCTACGAGCCGCCACTGATTCCACGTGTCTCATTGCTCTCTTCCAGCAGTGCTATTCTGTAGAAATAATGTATCTAATCTTCTCTCATGCCAGCCACAAGTTACAGCTCCTTGACAAGGGTTTCTTTGGTCCTTTTAAATCTGCTTATGCAAATGAAGTGGAAAAATGATTGTTACTAATCCAGGACACGTGGTCACTCAGGTACAAGTCGCTGGAATATTCCAAGCAGTATACACTAGAGTGTCCAGTAATCAAAAAGATGAACGTGTTTTTTTTATCAACAAGGATCTACCCCTATAATACGGAAATTTATTGAGCAGAAGATTATGCCCTAACAGAAGTGACTTTTAAAAACTTCGATAAAGCCAACAAAACTGGACGGCCTGAAAAAGAAGTGATAAAAGGACTTTCTAACGCAGCAAATAATCTCCAACTTGCATCAATAAGTGTATATATACTTAGATAATATATAATTTTTATTGAAACAAATATAAGAATTGTATAACAAGTATTACTATATTAGCCTACGTCAACTTATTTAAAAAAACAAGTTAAAAGTTTCGAACTTTGTTATGCTCTCCAAACCTTTTACTAACATATTTTTATCATCTAACTAATCATACACTTATGTAATACCACATTGTTTTGTATGCGTGTAGGAGAGAAGGAGGTACCCCAAAGTTTCTTCTTCTCTTACACAATGATATGACGACGACAGCTAGAAAATTTCAGCCACATGTCCATCCAGTTATATTAGAGAAATCAAGGAATTGGTGTCCCTCACGTCTCTTTATCAGAACAAATTTGGCAATGAGGAAACATCACTAATTCTAGACTGGAGCTAATTTAACAGTTCAAATAGTTCACCGAACACACGTTTCTTGAAAGGGGCGTTGATCTCATTTCTCATATTTTACATGTCGATTCATAGCCTTAAAGGCCCCTTGCCTGAAATAATCAAGACAACAGCATTGGTATTTTACCTAATACCTACTAAATTACAACCAACTGTATATGTTTATTTAGTGATGCCAAAGCCTGCATATGCATATTTATATTGTATTTTGAGGAAAATCCATTTCAAAAGTTAAGGGCCTCTTTATAAGTTTAAGAAGCGCTTGTGGATATTTAGAACACGATGTAAAGACAAAAGCTTTAAATTACTCATACTTCAAGAAAAACTCTATCCTTAAAAAATAATGTTTCTTTAGATTTACTTTTGGAGGACTTTCCTATTAACTAACACGGATATAAACCTTGACCCCCAGCCACCCCTCAATAAAAATAAATGGGAACAGCTCTAATGCCTTCACTCTTTATTATATATTCAGAAATACTTGCCTTAAATGTCTATAGAACCATTTCGGTTTGTTCGGCCAACTTTAGATGACATGGAGCAGAAATAATAATAATATATTTGCTTAAGTAATTGCTTATAAAAATGCCTGTAAATATTTTGAAATAAACTGCACCTTTAACCTGATAGTTACTTTTACAGGCAGCCACATTCTGTCAAACATATTTGGTTTCCAATGTTTATCTATACCCTTCAAGTCATCTCGAGGAAGGCATTTTGCGTTTACCCTGTAAGGGGTATGGTATGGCTTATAAGATGGGGACCATAATGTAATCCATCAAAGTAAAACTTTTACCTTTCTGGGTAAACAGACATTACAATGTACAAGAATATTTTCAACAACATTTCTTAATAGAATTATACGCACAGTATATCTCATGGGAAACATAATTACCTTTTTGCCGTTGGTATAAAATTAATTAAATTTATAAAATCAATTTTATTTTAAGAATAAAAAAATTCTAAGTAAAACTTTAAGGTATATATGTAATTTAATCTATAGAAAATGTAAATAATTTATAAATAAATTGTTATTACAAAATAATATCTTAAATACAAAATTTTCAACAGAAAAAACTTAATTAAATCTGTGTGTGTGACTACTCTGTCTTACTTATTTTTAATCGAGATGAATTTTGAATTTTAATTCAAATACCAAATCAATTATATTGGCTCTCTACTAGAAGACTCTGCATTTTTAGAGTACATTCAATTAAATATTGTTTTTTCAAATTTCTACACTGAAGGACATTAAGAACTACAAGACTTGTGAGCTTTGAAGGAAGCAGATGCAGGCTACTACCAGTAAACTCACAGCTCGAAAGGTTTAATGATCTCAAATTACTCAACATAGTTAGATACTCAAAAACTGTGTCGGTCAACATAAAGCTCGAACTTAGATCCAATGATCGCAATTCCCGGCATTGAGAGATGTATTTCACGTCATCATCTTGCAGATCCTTGCTTCCAGTTATAGAAAGCTCTTGAAGATTTGACATTTCGGAAATGTTCCTCAGTTCCTTCCCTACACCAGGGGGATGCCGAAGAAGAATTTGTAAGCATTTCAATCCAGAATACTTTTCAAATATATTTCGCAAATTTACAGTGTCATATAATTGATTTAAAAACATCAAAATCAAGTTTTCAAGATTTGGAAAGTAGTTGTTCTTTAAAATTAAATTAAAGAAATTTTCAGAATTCTTAGAAGACTTTGATGAATAACATCTAAAACCTATGGTCTTTAGTTTATTTAGCTTTGAGAGTGGTTGTAGGTTTAAGGACTTTCCATTAGAGTCATGAAAGTTAAGTTCTTCTAATTTGGTAAACTCTCCCAAAAGTTCAATTATTTGTGTTGAACTGTACTGGTAGCCAAAATGCAAGGATTTTAAACGGTTTTTCATCTTCTCAAGTACATAAATAAGGTCATTATGGGGAATATACTGGAAGCTCAAGTGTTCTAAGGCAATGCACCCATCTACAATGAGTCTAAACCACCCCGGTGTTTGATATAACCCTTTTCCGGTTATACATAGATCCCTCAAGTTGTGAAATTTTGCTATTCTTACGAAAATTTCCCTTCTGCGTGGGTATTGCATCTTAAAAGACTCAAGGTTTGGAAAAGATGTAATTAATTTTTCAAATTGTTCCACACTTAAATTTGAAACGAAATGAGCATGTAAACTCCGAAGATCTTTACAATACTTAATCAATGCAGAAAATATCATGTCTTTATCACAGAATTTCATTGTATGAAATGCTTTTACTTTTGGAAACTTCCTCAAGTATTCTACAATTTCTTGATCAGTAATTTCGAATCCGGGAGAATAGGTGAATTTGATTAATGTTTTCAAAACATCCTTAGCAAGCAGCCTCCAAAGGGGATTTACATCCTGAATTCTACTTTCCAAGTCTTCTTGAGGAAGGTACATAAATATTTTCAACAATATTTCATTTGGGAGATCAATAATGTTGTTTGACGTCATAATGTAATCTGTTGGAAAAAAATAAATAAATAAAGATAGGTAGTGAAACAACATTGATGGCTAATACTGTAACACAAAACACGATAATAATAATTATTATTATCAGCACCGCGTCTTACTACCCGTTCAGGTTATACGCACTTACGCTAATGTGTAATGGTAGGGTGATTGTGAGATGAAATGGAGAACCTACAGTTTAACGTGGAATCTGAACCACGGTGGAGGCATGGCATTCCCCACATTCACAAGATGTCTTGTCAGAGGTGAAGGAAGGGTTTGGTAATCAGATAAATCTGTGCCGGGACCGAGGATCAAACCCCGGACCCCCCAGCACAGAGGTCCGACACCTTACCCCTAGACCACCAGGTCACCCAACACAATAATGTTCTCACAACATACACATTGGATAGTATGCAAGAACAAGTCTGTGTGTTGCTTGAACGCTAGTGTAGTGTTAGAATGGTATTGTGTTAATGACCTATCTATTTTCTCGCTAGTAAAACTGCGTTGTCATCTAAGAAATGACGTCCGATAGTGAGAACTAACGCTACGTTAGTACTCAAATTGCGCTCAGGTTCGTTATTGCATACAACCCAGGCCCGTATCCAGGTTTTTTTTGGGGGGGATCATAATTCTTCAAATATTGTCTGACAACGGTGGTCATCTCAAGACTTAACTGTGGGGGGAGGGGTGCGGATGAATATGACCTGCACGGATAGAAAAATATATCAAAATTTTGTACAAAAATATATTGAATTAGACGCGTTATTGCATTTAGTAATAATTGATATAATTTTTATGACTATGGATAGACAATATACTAATTTTACATTCTTATAAAAACTAGTACATTTTCTATTAAAAGTCATAAAAAGTATATTATTTGTTAGTGAATGCAAACATGGGTCAACTGTAATATATTTTTAACGAAATTTTGACATGTTTTCGTTTCCGTACGTGGAGGAATCCCTGAGTATAATATATCTTATTATTCACGAAGTTTAGTCCGGTTAATAAAGTGAAAGTGAAATTAATTACTATTATATTTTTAAAGTAGGAACTTACTACTACTACGAGCCCCCCTGACCCCTTGGATACGTGCCTGATACCACTCTTAGATATAATACAATAATTAAAAAAAATAATCAAATATTGTTTCTCAACTATATTCTTTCGATACAATTATGCAGATATATCCCGCATTCTTTTTTAAAAACAAAGCAAGTAAGAACAATGAATCTGGGCTTGTAACAAATCAACGATAAATTAATTATATTAGTATTTTTCTATTTTGTGGATGATAATAGCAGTATCCAGCATGCTTTGTTGGTTGAATATATCTTTAACAGTTAATTTGTTCTTGTTAGTTTAATTTATTTCCTAAAGCGAGTTTCACACTTTCTTTCTGAACATTACATTGATAACCAGCTTGTTCAGTATAGGAATTTTGGTTCAATCAAGGGATATCCCAGCTGAGGTACACGGTTCGTTTGGACCAGATTGCTCATAGGACTTTTGGCACAGTCATGGAATATCCTAACTGAAATACACGGCTATTTTGAATCACATTAGTCATAGAACGTTTGTCACAATCATGGGATGTATTAGCTGAAATATACGGCTCGTTTGGACCAGATTGGTCAAAGGACATTTGGCACAATAAAGGGATATCCCAGCTGAAATACATGGCTCGTTTGTATCAGATTGGTCATAGAACGTTCGAAGTGTTTGTGAAAACACCTGATAATTAGGTCTAATTTGTGTGTTGGTCTACTTTTGAATAAAGTTTATATAGCCAGTAGGAATCTGTTCAATCGTCTTTGGCGATAGATGTGAAGGTGACCCGGTGGTCTAGGGGTAAGGTGTCAGGCTTTTCTGCTGGGAGTCGGGGTTCAATCCTCGGTTCAGGCACAGATTTATCTGATTACCAAACCCTGCCCTCACCTCTGACAATACGTGTATTAATCACAACTTGTAAATGTGTGGGATACCAGGCTTTCACCGTGGTTTGGATCCCACGTTAAACTGTAGCACCTCCATTTCATCTCACAATCACCCTACTATTACACATTAGCGTAAGAGCATATAACCCGAACTGGTAGTAAGACGCGGTAATAGTAATAATAATAATAATAATAGATGTGAAAGTTGACAACAATTTAAGGTGAGTATGGTCAAAGATGGTTTCAAACTCAGAAAGTGCGGCAAACTAACTAACGGGGAACCATAATAAACATAAGTGTTGTGTTCACATTTTTGAGACGATTTACTCCTAAAAGCTGTTACCGTCAAAGGTTAGGTTAGGATTGGTAGGAAAATAGGGGTTATCCTTGGTCCTAACGTTCTGTCTTGGTTGATTCAAGCGGGTAAATTTTTGGAAGGATTGTGGCAAATATCTTTCGATAAGCTAGTTGTTGATATTTGACCATTTTCTATAGTTAAATCTCAAACACTTATATTTTTACAAATCTTTTCTTTATTGATTTTGGCAGAAAAAAATTAAAACCTTGGAGTTAAATATCAATATACTCACTTGATTATTATTTCATTATAAACTATTTAACATAATTTATATTGTTACCTATATATTATAGCTTAGTCATTTTAGATAATCATAATTTATTTTTCAAACTCATTGTCAGAAGGCCTACCGTTAAGTTTTGGACATGTTGATAAGTTTGTGGAATATATAACTTGGATATTATATTATTTTTACTTGAATATTTGTAAAAGACGAATTTCTAAAGTTATATTTCAAATTATTTTAATACTAAAGAAGTTTGTGATTTATTTTATTTGCCTAGTTAGTTATTTCAGCCTAATAACAATGGTGAGTAGAATGTTTTCTTGATTCGTATTTCTTAAAGAGTTAAATTATACTGAAATTATTTGTTTGTTAATATTTCAAACCAGTCATATTCTTAATGTTTCATGACACATATAAGCTGTATTCATTAATTATATTAATCAAACCATATTAAAAATAAATTTGACATTACATACCTATGTCACATTAAGTAGTAACTTAAGTGGCTAAAATAAATCTACACTTTTAACATCTACAATGTAAAACCTAAAATATAATTTATATAATGAGCTTGAAAACAATGGTATAGCCTTGTACTCTATATCTAGGAGATTAACATTTTAAAAAGTATTTTATATGTAGCAGGGAGCATAATATTTTTTTCTAATGAAGGAAATTATTTCAATTAGATAGTTAGTTTACACACTAAGCTGTAACAGTGAAATTATATGGGAAGTTTAATATGAATAGTTAATGTAATCCAGCTTATTAATTCTGATTTTAATCTAGCTTAGCAAACTAAATTCTTAAATTAGGGAAATCTATGAAATTACAGTATTTAAATTTGACCTCTTAGTTACTAAATAACTAAACTATAGGAAGCGTATTTAGACGTTGATGGCGCTAGTGAAAATGCATCAGGCGTTCTATGTGGCTAAATTTTGAAACTCTTCGATTATATACTATTTGATAGTAAACTTACAGTATTGCAACAGACATAGATATGGTTTTCAAAAGGTTAACACTGAGTATTATTCACATCACCCCTTAATATAGGATTAGGCTTATTTAAAGCAAGTCATGTAATCGAATTAACTGGAATTCAAGATTGAAATTCAACTTTTATAAATACAAAAGTTGTAGAACAGACTTATTTTTAACACCTTTTAAATGTTTTAAGTGTCTACGCTTTGTCCAACATAAAATAAATACTAGAAAATATGTTAGCCCAGTGGTTCTGAAATCGAAGTACGTGGGCACCTTTCAGGGGGCACGCGAGAATCTCTCAAGGTAAAATTGACAAAATGACCAGGGACATATGAAAAACCCTAATTTTTGGCAGTTACCGCTATCTGGTTATTTCCACCCCTATTTTCCCCGTTTTCTCTTAGCTATTTCTGTTTCTTTTAAGTGTCTTTATTGCCAATTGGTTTTGCATCACTTGACAGTTACACGTGTAAAGAATAGAGTTGTAAGAGTTTAAGTAGAATTCTTTTATTTTTCATATTTATTTTGTTTTTTGTTTTTCAGAAAAGAAAGGTCATAAAGATTTTTTAAACTTTTTCTCGTATCGGTGAAGATGGGTAAGGGGCTAACTAAATCACCTGGCCTTTTAAAAGTAGAATACTCGAAACGGAAAGTGAGGCTACTTCCGGTGAAGATGATGACTGTAAAGATGTTATTGAGCCAACAGAAGCTGAATCTTCTTTGATTAGTCTTATACATCAGAAGAAATCTTTGCTTCAATTAAGAAAGTATGATCCTGAGTATTTTTATTTAGGATTTTCTTAAACAGGAAGAGTAAGGAAGCTGTGATGAAATCTGGTAGACAAAAAATTGTCTCCTTTTCATCTCTGAATATGAAGGGCCTTGAAGCGTCATTAAAAATCAGTTTAGTAATAGGAAGGGCTGGAAAACCCCACAAGGATGGCGGGTCATATTTACTGCCTGCTGCCAAATACATTGTGTCAAGTGTTATTGGTGAAAAACAAGCAAATCTGTTGGATGTTATCCCTTTGTCTAATGATACTATGTCTCGCAGGATCTCAAATATGGTTAATGAGTTGGAGAAACAACTCATCAACAAACTGAAGTCTACAAAATACTTTGTTTTACAGCTGGAAGAAAGTACAGATTGCAAAAATATGGCACAATTACAAGACTTTGTTAGACATATTATTACTACCCCCATTGTGGCAGAACAAATTTTGTTCTGCAAAGAGCTGCCAGGTCGGTCAATAGCAAGGAGATATTCGACACTATTGATGGCTTTGTAACTCAAGATGGTGTAGACTGGGATCAGTTCGTTGGAATTTTCACTGACGGTGCATGAGCTAAGACTGGAAAGCATAGTGGTGTGGTTTCCCAAATCAAGAAGGCCACCCCACAGGGAAAATTTGTTCACTGTAATCTTCACAGGGAGGCTTTAGTTGCCAGGAAATATCCAAATGATTTGAAAATAATATTTACAGAAGCAGTAAAGACCGTTAATTTCATAAAATAAAAATCAGGTAAATCCAGATTATTTGCAATCTTATGTGAAGAAATGGGTAGTGAGTATAGTAATCTTCTTTTCTACAATGAGGTAAGGTGGCTTTCCAAAGGACATAGTCTTTCTCGTTTGTATGAATACAAACAAGAAGTTCAAGTTTTCATCTCTGACAGCAAGTGTGAATTTAGTGACAGATTTACAAATAAGCAGTGGCTATGCAGGCTAGATTTAATGGCTGATGTATTTCAGCAACTGAATGAGCTGAATAAAGGTCTGCAGGGTAAACACATAACACCCTTCATGATTCATGACAAAATAAATGTTTTAACAAATACACTTTAATTTGCAGAAAAATAAGTTGTGAAGGGACTGCTGTCATTCTTTCCGTCCTTAGAAAATTTCGCAGAAGAAAATGAACTTGAGCTTCATGACTGTTGTCAATGACGTAAAAGAGGATTCTCTGGGTTTGATTGAAGACTTTGGCAAATATGTTCCTGAGAATTTAGAGAGCGAGTTTTGAATGCGAAATCCTTTTTCTACAGTGGAAGACTCCAGTATACCGGACTTCTTTTCAACGAAAGAAAAGGAAGAACTTATTGAACTCTCCTTTAACGGAACCCTCAAATCCAATATCAAGAATATCAAGAAAACATCTTTGCCAGTCTTTTGGTTGCAGAGACTGAAGGAGTTTCCTCATATCGCTGTCCATGTCATCAACCTTTCTCAACAACATATCTCTGTGAGAGTGGTTTTTCCCATGGTGTACCCAAAAAATAAGTACCACAATAAGCCGGACCTCCACTTGAAAGTTTCAACTGGACAACCAGACACCAACAAGTTGTGCCAAGCCATGCAGTCACACCCCTCTCACTGAAAAACTTAGGGATTCATAATATATCAGCCCCAGAATTGCAATTAAAACATTTGAAAATATTATGTTAAGGTTTCCTTTTTCTTTATTTTTCAAAAAAACTGTTAGTAAAATGTATAAAACTTTTCTACGGAATTTTTGCAGTAAAATTACGATTTTTTAACTGATCATAACGATTCTCAATAAGAGATCATGTTAAGGCTATAACAGTAGGATTCTCTCCACATAGCTTTGCCACATTTAAAAGATTTTGATTACAGATATTTTTACCAATAGATTAAATATATCAATAATTTACCATGTGGTCATATTTTTTTTAAGGTACCAGTCAACTGAGGTTGCATAGTATCTTGCAACAGGAACGACTACTAGAGGTAAAAGTGGCTCATGACATTCATGGGTTAGTTGGGGAGCATATGTAGAAAAATCATGCTCCGTGTCAGAGCTTTTTATGGAAAGGTGAGAGGGTGATTTTTTCATCAGAAACTATCCGTAGATGAATAATTTTCACGGTTTCACTCTTTTATTTGTGGCGTATAGCATTTATGACGTCATCAAAATTGCAACCAATGAGATTCAGAAAGTCTAAATTATCTCAGTTATGTAGCAACCGATTTTCTTTTATAATAGCTCACATTATAAATAGTTAATATATCTACGAAAAAGGTTCTTAAAGAATTCACTCTAAAGTAAACATTATTTGGGATATTTACGTGGATATAGTTTTGAAGCTCAATAATAATGTACTTTTTTGTATTTAATGAAAAAAAAAATATAATCAATTCATATTACTTTTCCTATGGTAAATAATTTTAATTTTATTTAAAATTGAGTAAAAATGAAATGACAATTATGAATAATAAAAAATAGATATACATAATTAAAATTAATAATCCTCTAAATGTGATTAATGCTGATATTGTTGATATCATCGTCCTTGTGAATGTGAATGTGAATCATTGTCACATTGTTTGTCTCTACCTCCACATTCACATATATCAGTACACGGTAGGCTGCTTACAGAGCATGTACATGGTGGATGACATCTATTCTTTACACAAGAGGATCTGATAAACTTGAAAATTGAGTCCGAAGCACATGGCATTTCACTGAGAACAAGAGCTACTTCTCCATTTTACATGGTCCATCAATGTCCATTAGGGGATGGAATTATTGACTGAGGTTTTCTGTCATGGTTCCAGATCATCACTTGGTAGTTGACCCTCTTCATTTCAGGTGTAAAAGCACTTCTTGTTGGTGGTAACCGTTCCTAGCTCATCTGTTTCTTTGAAAACATAAACCAACGCAACTCTTGACTTTTATTAAGGTTTGTTTTGATCTGGTAGATTTGGCAAATGAGTTCTTCTAGTACTGCCAATACTTGATCAGGAATGTTGTCTTTGGTTCCTAATGAGCAAAGAGTCAACATGATGTCCTCCATCTCTGCACTGAAAGCTTTCCAGTATGAAAGTCTACCTTTCATCGACAAAGTTTCTGTGGAATCAGATCTAGACAAGGCATGAAAAGCTGGCAGTGCAGAAACCTTCAATGGCCTAGTGAAGTGTATAAAACTGCAATCAATATACATTATTTGGAAGTAGGTACAAAGTAAGATGCAGTGGAAGTTTTGGATATCTTGTTATACTAAGAATCAAAATATCTGTATCTTGTGTGAATATATAACGACGATGCTCCTCTTCCTGCAGCATTGATGGCATGAAGAATTATCTTTGAATCTACCTCTGCTTGTGTACTCTGAAGATGTCACGTTATTATCTGCTTACAACAAGCAGCCGAGCAAAGAGTGGTCTGTCTGATTTAAAATCCTTAACAATACCAGCCTCTTTTATTCTAATTGTTCTTTTGGCACCTGAAAACAAATTAAATGTATTCACGTTGTTATCTGCTTACAACAAGCAGCCGAACAAAGAGTGGTTTGTCTGATTTTAAATCTTTAACAATGCCAGCCTCTTTTAATTTAATTGTTCTTTTGGCACCTGAAAACAAATTTAATTTATTTCCCTTTATTGGTTCCCATAAATTGATAGTGTTGGTTTCAGATAAGAGTCTTTGTGTTTTGAATTCATCATACAGTGTATTACCAAAATAATGCATCTGACTGACATCTCTTTTGATGAATTCTGAAAAAACAGCTCTGGTTGCAACATTAATAAATTCAGGACCTTCATACGAAAAAGAATTTCCCGCTCGTTTAAGCTCAGTACGTAATTTGTTTATTGCAATATCCTCACTAAGTATTACTTGCTTAGAGCTTCATTATGTTTATGTGATGGTGTCTGTCCTACAATCCCTGCCATGTTTGATGTCTCATAAAATATACGATGAAGTTCTTGTGTCGTTAGAAAATATCATGCAAGGGCTCTGAGGTTTTGAGTGATGCATTCTAAGCCACCAGTAACCTTCAAAGCTCTGTTTTCTTGTCCAAGAGCTTAATCAGCTCCACGAGCACATAATGTATTGGTAGTTTTTTTTTTATAACGACCCGATTTCCTCTTTTAAACTCGTACCATATTTTGGGACATGTCTCTTTCCAAGCATTCATTTCTGCAAGATAATATGCCATCATACCAGAATAATTATGGAAATCTAAGGCAAAAAATTACCCAATGTTAGATTTCCCTGACAACGTGTGTCTGTCCCAATCACCACTTCTTACTGAGCTAATTATTTTCAATGAACATTCAACCATTGTCATGTATTCCCGCATCATTTTAAATGTTGGATTTGACTGCTCATGAATTTTGTCAAATTCCTTCATTTTTTCTGATAGATTACACTTTTGAATAATTTATAGCAGGTTCAGAATACCAATGCCTTCAATGCGTCTGTTTTATAACTCTTGAACCTTCTTCAGAATGTCCACACATTGATACTAAATTAAGAAAACCTGCAACAGTGCAACAAGAGTACGTTTGTGAGCTTCTTTGGCACGTCGAACATTTTTATTCATGATGAATTGGTGCACAGTAGTCTCACTGTATAAATATTGTATAATAAGTATAGTTATTGAGTTTCAAACCCATATTTATACAATTATCTCAAATAATGTTTACTTTAGAGTGAATACTTTAAGAACCTTTTTCGTAGACATTTTAATTATTTTTAATATGAGTCCTTAAAAAGTAAAATCGGTTGCTAAATAACTGAGACAATGTAGATTTTATAAATCTCATTGGTGGCCAACTTTATGACGTAATACATACCACACACCAAAGAGTGACACCATAACCATTATTAATTTACAGATAGTTTCTGATGAAAAATCACACTCTCAACTTTCCATCACAAATTCCACCATGGGACTACATATGCTCCCTTACTAGGTGAGGCAGTAGCTTCTCCAGAATTATTTGATGAATTGCGCTCATGTCAGTACAATTGAGTGAAACCGGGGTAGGAGGATAATTTATTTCTTACTGACAGGTTTTATCATGTATTTTAAAATATATAATGTACGGTGACAGAAACGAATAATGGCAACTAAGAATTATTAACAGTCATTGGATAGCCGCTTCGCTTACGACCACAGTCATAGGTGATAAACAGCTCGTTAACTTTCAGTATGCCAATTTCCAAACGTGATTAAAGGCTGATGTATTTACCAAATCCTTTCTCCAACTAACTCAAATATTAAGATTTATTTTGTTATCTGCAGTTGTCTCTTTACCTACCTGTTTACAACATTTTAATTTTTTACCTGGTATAAAAGGTTCCGGAACCGCATATTGATATTTCCCAGTTTTAGATTTTTTTGGTTAAATGGGAAAATCCCACTACCTACCTGCTAAGCATAATAGGTTTTTAGGCCCAGGAGTTGGGGAATACGGTGATGAGTGGTTAAATGAGTCCCACACCTCTACGCTACTCTCTAGTCTCTTATTGAAACATATTTTAAAAGCCCTCAAATGGTATCATCTAATTCTAGAAAGTTAAAGTTTTTTATCCTTTCAGCTTTTACGATTTTTCCCCATCTAAATAAAGTTATTATTGGTACTTAAAACACCACGTCATTTTTGTAGAAATCATTCTAAACTACCTTTAATTTGTCCTCGGCTAACTTCACTCGTGGTAGGTTAAATCTCCTCTCATCGGGACCTCCAAGTAAGGCTGGAGCTGAATAGGCTAGCCCCAGATGTTTCGGGGCATAACTGGAGGATAAATATCATCGAACTTGACCCTGGCAAAAGGGGGTGAACTGGGTTGAGGAGGGGCGGATTTGCTTCTTTACCAAACCACACAAAGTGGTCACTACCACTTGAGGTTCTTTTTAATAACTTGACCCACTGTTATAAGTATTAGGTAAAATTTACGTAGAACTCATAGAATCAGGTATACTTTAACCGTGAAAAACAACAAGAACTTAATATTGTGGTACTTTGAGTGAACGGGGAACACTCGAACACGGTAGAGTATCAAAACTAATTAAAGGTCAGAATATAGTATAGGCTGTACAGTGCTGTTTTCTCTTGGTAATCTTGTTAACTATTATGTTTCGCCTGCATCTTGTTTATCAGTTTTTTTTTTGTGTTCACTGATACAAATGGGTAAATATATAATTAAAGGTTTATTGCTATTATTTTAGCCACAAAAAACAACGCTTAAGCCAGGGCCGCAGCTAGGGGAGGGGGGCAAGTGGGAGTGTGCCCCTGGCGCCGGGTAAGGGGGGTGCCAAGAGAGGGCTTGGAAGGGTGAGTGAAGGCGGTAGCGAAGGCGGTTAGGACGAGCCTTTGGTGAGTCAGCAGACATGCGCGTGGGGGCTGACATTGACAGTTCATTCTTCTGTGATTTACAGTATTGAGTTGTTTGTGTTTGTGACCTTGACAATTCTCTTAAGCTCATTGTGCTATTGTTTTGTTATTTACAATTATTTTCATAGTCGAATATACTGCTTTTTAGTTTTATGACTAATTCGTCAATTTTGTAGATCGTCAATTTTTTTTTCGCCAAGTGAATTTTTTAAATTTTTCAAACGATTTTTAGAGAAGTTTGACACTCTGAATTGTTTTTATTTAATTGAGATTTTTCCCTTTATTATTGTTTATATAATATTTTATTATGTAGACAATGATGAACAAAATGTTGACACCTAGAATGTTAGTGTCAATTTATCCTTTTGTAATTATGTAATGAATACAGGTATTATCTCATTTGTGTGTTTTATTTCGGAAAATATTGGTTAAAATGATTAAGTGTCGATTAATAAGGTCAAAATAAAACACGCATTTTAACCCTGGAATGCTTACTATTTTTTGACAGCCGTGATTGCTTACCTGTGGAAACTGGTCACACCACACATTTTTTTTTTACAAAAAGGATGTTTTTATTTTCATTTTCAGTGGTTTATCATATTTAGCTAAATGGTGTTTAGAAATAGTTTTATAGTGTGCAAAAAAATTGTTAAACCAAGAATAAATTTTAATTAAAAATATTAATATATATTTAATAGCACAGTAAAAAAGATTATCGACAATGTTAACTTTTGTTTTGTAAATATATTAATCAAAAGCTACTTAATTCTATGCACTCTTAATTGTTTGAAAATCTAAAATTGATACATTTAATATAAATTAAAATAAGTTTGGTGTTTGACGATTTAGTCAAACATCAAATCTAGTCTAAAGACTAAAAGAAAAAACTACTTTAATCTACAAATATCAGAATCTTTTTACCTTTACCAAAAACGTGTTTTCGGTCAGAGGAACAATAGATGGTTGTGTTTGAAGGTTGATATAGACAAATAGCGTCTACTTAGTGCAGTCAACACAAACGTTTTTTCTGTGATTTGAGCACACCAGTTTGTTGCACGTTGCGCATGTGATTTTGGTTTTCCTGTATATTGAACGTGGACATAAAGCAAAATGAGTTTGTTTGTTCTGTTTTGGTGGTAGAGATAGATCTTGAATTTATTCTATCTTCAGAACTTTACAAATGACAGTCCACAGCTCCTTTGAGATAGGCTGATTCAGCCGGTGCATCATGTGTGGCTTAGCAAGTTCTGTGCTTTTAGTTTTGAGAAATTGTCTTCTTACTTTCTTTGCTGGTTTTACTACTGACTTGAAGAGTATCCAAGCGTTTATTCCACCCTCGTTCAAAATCCCATAGAAATATCGAAGTGGCCAACGTCTGGTTTTTCTTGAGGTACTGAAGCCACGTGCCATCTGGTCAAAAGTATCAACTCCTCCTTTAGTACTGTTGTAAAAAAGTATTATCTCAGGATTTTTGGTATCATTAACAACGTCTTTACCTGTATGCATAGTCGATAAAAGAATAACCGACTTTCCTTTATTTGGACAGAGTGAAATTAGGGTCTTTTCCCATCAAAATCAAACTGCGATGATAGAACATCCTTGGTACGCCTGGGTAGAAAGGAAGGAGGAATATCAGGTTTATTCTTCCTAATTGTGTCAACTGTAGTGAGATTATAATCTTTCAGCATAATGAATGTAAGAGGAATTGACGTAAACCAATTATCAAATGTTATATTCCACCCAGTTCCATGAATAGATTGTGTGAATTTCTTCATGTACTGAACGGCAAGTGAGTCACGGTCATTAAAGTTTTCCTTCCCAATATATAGAATAGCAGGAAGCATGTAGAAAGTATGTGCATCATTCATAGACACTATTTTTAAACCATATTCGTCTGGTTTACTAGCAATGTAAACACGAAAAGGACAGTTTCCCCTGGAACCCAATAACTGTTTGTCAATGGTCCAGTACTCATGAGCTGTGTATGACTGTGTACAATTGCTGATGAAAATCTCCCACAGTTGACGTACTGACGCCAACTTATCATTTTGATTTCGAGTTTCTTTGTTGTCAAACCACAAACAGTTTATTAGAAATGTGAACCGTGTCTCACTCATTATTGTGTGATATACAGAAGATCCAAATGAAGACCACATTTCACTAGTATGAAGATGATTGTCCTTTTGCTCTCCATCTATGTACAGCAATAAAATGAGCCCCTGTATTTCCAGTGCATCAGTTGAACCAACAAACTTTACATCGTTAGAATACTTTACATATTGGCGAGAGATTTCTTCATTTGTGTGAGTAACTATGAGATCAATCATTTCCTCTGTGAAAATAATTTTCCAAGCCTCCAGCTCTCCTGTTATCCTTTTAGCTTCAGCCTTTGCCCCAGGTATTCGTAAAACAATATTCCTTGTTGGAATTCTATAACGTACAGGAGGCTCACCTGACCATTTGTGTCTATTCTTACCTTTTAAAGAAATGCCACCTGTTTTCAAGCCAGCTTGATCATCATCTGAATCATCAGCTGCACTCTGTTCATCTGGATGGTCTGAGTCCACTATGACGTTATCTTCGACTATATCACCATCATTATCATGGTCACTATAAAAAAAACTCTTCAATCTCAGCATCTTCAATAAGTATTTTATGGACTATATCACCAAACCTTTGATTGTCTACTCGTATAGCAATATTTTCCGAAACTAAAAAAAAAAACTTACTCAAATTATTACGAACGTGGTTGATTACGTGGGGTGATGTGCTACCCCAAGGCTCCCAGAACACGATGTATACAGCTCGTAAGATATCAGCCTATTGAATGCTGGAAACACTTCTAACTGATGGAGGAATAGCTGTGCCATGAGAACTGTCAACGCTCACACAACAAAATGGTGGAAAAATATAAATATGGTTGGGGTGACGCGTCACCCCAGTAAGCATTCTAGGGTTAAGTCAAATATGGCTATAAAATGCATCTTTTGAGGCTTAAATTTGAAAGAAAAAAAATGTACTTCCCAGATACCACACAGTATAGGGCAGCCAGCCCCATGATTAGTTCCTAATGCGTTATTAGTTACAAAAACCAATCAGTTTGTTAACAATTTGTTGCTCAAAGTATACACGCTGCCAGGGCTATTAGCATCACAAGAAAGTTATTTTATGAACACATTAAGTTTTGTGTCAGAATATTTGAGAGTGAACATTTTCACGGGAGCATTCTCGTTTATCAGTTAAACGAAAAAGTGAAGTTTCAGTTATTTGTACGCAAGCAAGTTTACTAGAATCCGTCTCTGTTAGAATGGGCTTGGAGATTGTAACCTTGAACTTGAGTCATAATACTGGAAAAGGTCGACATTTCCCCTGTAAATTAGTTTACTGGTAGTAACTACTAGCAGTTTAAGTTCCAGTTGACTTGCGCTCTACGCGCCAAAGTAATTCTCGAAATTTCAAAATGTGATGAAGCCATGCCTATTGATATACAAATAAGGCAATTGGCCCATGGCAGCAAAGGGACGCCATAGCTATGTTTACCCTTACCACAGCTATGGAGCTCAGTCAAATTGCCCTTGATGAAAATTGTAAATCGTGCTACGAAGTTCTAAGCAATTTATATTATATTTACGAGCACCGATCAGAAACAAATGAAATGATAATTCATGAGCGTTTCTATTACTATCAGTGAATTTCAACCGACTCAGTGGCTCAACACATTGCCAAAGTGGAAGCTCTCACCCGACAAATACAATAAGTTGTAGATACAGTCAGCAATGTAACAATCACCATTAAGATTTTAAGTAATATATCTTCGAAATATAGGAGTTTCAGACAGGCCTGGATTTCCATGAGTTAGGAAAAACAAACCATCACCAATTTTACGTCCATCTGATTTTTGAAGAAGCCATCATGATGAAGGGTGAAGAGCAAGAAACTCCTTTAGTATATGTAGCTAACCTTGGCTCTGGATCTCGTGCTCGTAAACCACAATCTTATGAAGCAGGGAAATAAAGTAACCAAACTGTAAGAAAACTTACTGCTACAACCACCGGTGGGAAGGCCACCTTGCCCGTGACTGCCGAAGTAAAAAGAAAAAAATTGCATAGTTTCTGACAAAGGCAAAGTTAACCAGGCAAATCTTTCTGCTTTTATTGTTGAGAAAGAAAATGCATGTAAGCCTATTTCCTTTTCATACGAGAATACTTGGACCATGAATTGTAGGGTTTCTAGCCGTATGACATAGCATAGAGACTACTTTGACAAGTGTGAAGAGATTTGTGATGGTTTTTCTCTGTCTTGATGACGACCACAAGCTATTTGTCAAAGGGAAAGGTGATGCAATGATTTGAAAGTTAAGTTGCTGAATATTCAGTGGTATGACCCATTCATTAGAAGCATCCTATTGGTTCCGAAACTGAAAAAGAACCTTATAACTGAAGGAAAAACCACAAAGCTAGGAATGAAAATTGTTAAATCAAACAATTTCGTTGAAGTTCTTGAAAAAAAAAAAGTTGGTCGCGTGTGGGGAACGCCAGCCTAATAACCTGTATAAAATGCTTTTTCAGACTCTTACCTCAAATAAAGCCAATCAGTGACTCAGTTAAGTTTGAAGATATGAAGCTATGGCCACATAAATGTCAACTCTTTGAAGTAGTTAGTCTCAAAAGGCTTAGCTGGGAGTGTTGACCTGAGTCATGCAGACAATTTCTTTTGTCCTGGACGGTGGTGGGGGAACGTTTTAGAGCCGTGAAGGGGGCGGGGGGGGGGCAAACATTTCCAAATACATTTGTAATATAAGAAATGGCAATAAAATTCCACTAGCCTTAAACGCATAGTTTTATTAAGGTATGATAAGAACCACTCTAGTGTATCGGCCTAAGTATTTACTCACCGGCAGTGATGATCTAGGTCTAGATTTGTTGACTCACAATCATTTGGTAAGCGTCAACGGAGATGTTGAGGTTCGAATCTCCGTTCGTGTCCAACGAAAATAAGGTAAATTGAATCAGTCTTAAGAACATTAACCCGTCTAGCAAGTGAATGAATAAGATAGGTGGACATACATGATAAAACATACGCACGAATAAAATCTGATAAACTTTACGGGTCAGTGTAAATTCAATTAAGCATAATAATATATCTGTATGGTTATAGTTATAATACCCCATGAAAAGTATCATCTCACTCATATACTTCGTAGATTTTCATTCGCTTTATGTTAAAAACCAATTTAACTAACACACAATCACACCTAATAAAATGGTACCACACTTGACGAGGTTTGTAATTAACTGCCTGGCGCATGCTCAATCCCTATGATTTTGGTGCGATAAAGTTTTATTGTAGTGTTCTTAACGGCAAACGAGACAGTTAAGAATGAGCGCGTAATTTAATCAACAATGATGCAGCTATTTCTTCATTCAAATTGTCTTAGTTTTGGTATAAAAATATTTGAAATTTAAAATAACTTTTCGATTTCCCACAATTTATTCAAGCCACACTGGGTTCTTTATAGCAGATGTCCGAAAGAGGGGCAAAACCTTGCTTTGCCCCCCTGCTTATATCAATGCAATGCTCTCTGTGCCCTCCCCCAGTCCACCACCCCTGGCCCTGGCTATACATATGGAAAGAACCACACGCTCATGTTCAGCAACAACCAAACAGAAAATTAAGTTCATTAAGTTAATATACGGTGATCTCGGTGCCATGCCAGTTGAGTCTGTAGAAGTAACTAATCACTTTGTTACTTTCAATGAGGCTTTTTTGGACTAAAGAGTAGTATCTTTAATCAAACATTAAAGTTAAACACCACAAAGTTTTAAAGATTTTTGTAAGATTGTAAAAACTAAATAAAAGCGAATTATGGAAATTCTTCATAAATTCAGTTGTATAAGGTATGTAAATGAGGAGTTTCATGATTTTATTGGCTGAAAAGGAATAATTGCTGAGATAACAGTGCCTTACACACGCGAACAAGAATCTCACTCGGAGAGATTTTATGCGAAAAACTATAAAGATTGCTCGGGCGATATTTTGCACCAGCAACCTCTCTCAAGATCTTTAGACAGAAGCTGTAAGCTGTGCTGTATACATATTAAACTGTACACCTACAAAGCAGGCACATAACTCCACACTCCTGGAATTTTGGACTGGCAAAACCCCTCAACTATTGCATGTAAGGACGTTTGGATGTGAAGCCTATATGCTAGTGCAAAACGGATGAGAAAAGTTGGATAAGAAGCTCAAGAAGATGATACTTGTTGATTGTGATGGAAACTCTCCAACTACAGTTGTACGATCCTGACACCAATAAAATTAAAATATCAATAAACCTGCTCTTCAATGTGTGACGTTGTCACAGACATAATGCAAACATGGACGATCTGGCTCACCTGATCTGGTCCCCTTTGACTGGGCTGGATCTCGACTTCATGAAACACGCGCACTCAACTCCACTCAACATCACGCGGCTTACTGACCGCCCGTGGCTCGAGGCCCGATTAGAGCAAGACTCGGACAATTGAACATCAAGATGCGCTAACCCGTATGCGCCGACGGTTGTGTTCGAGTGAAACAAGACTCATCCACCGGCGCGTGATTTGAAATTATCACGAGAATAATCGAGATTTCTGTCGAAGCAACGTACACCCCTCTCCCTTCGTCCCAGTGTGATTCCCGCCGTTTGTGAACACGTGATTGACTTTGTACAGTATATAACGGCTGGACTGTGTAGTGATGTCACTCATTTCTCTGCACTCGATTAGGTGAGACACTTGTCTTAGATTTAGACGTAGGTTGTTGTTCGACGTTTTCTAAATTATGTTTGGGTTAAATTGTTCAAAATTTAAGTTTCAACTTTAAATATAAATCATGATTACTAATAGCTATATTTCTCTGAGACTGCAGGATTTGCCTGTCAGCCATTATGGTTTATGCGCTAGCTTTTTCTTTGTACTTAACGTTGTGTCCGCCTCACGGACGGGTTGGAACTTTAGCATGGCGCCATCTTGGGGCGCTAATGGAACTTTAGCATGTCGCCATCTTGGGGCGCTAATTATTTCTGTTTAACGTGTAACTTATTTTAAAATAGTTGTTCTGCTTGCTAAAAGTTAAAGATTTGTTACGATTGTGATTCTTTTTAAATTGTTACTCAACTCGGGGGGCGCGAGCCCGTGCACCCAGCACATTGGTTATTACAATAATAATAATTAGATTGAACTAATTTGATTGGGATCTATTGTAACAGGTTAGGTTTAGGTAAATCATTTTCTCTGTCGCGCCTTACAATGGCAGTCTATTATAAAACTTCATACTTATGTCAATATAGTGTCGGCATCGCCAGGTCGTGTAGACCTATACCTATTACTTGTATTTAACTTTCCTGCTAGGTTAGTCGCCTTCTGCGAGGGTCAATTTAATTATGACTACGTTGGTATTAATCATTCTGTTTTCTCTTAACGACTTGGGGTCTTGCCCCTTTATTTATTGTTTACTTCGGCCCTTATCGGCCAGTCACTCGACTTTCCTAGAGTGCCTCGCTCTTGTATGTCTGCTAGTTGTTTGTAGAATAAAATAAACTCTCTTGTAACTTACCTACCTTTTATTTATTGTAATTTGAACCTATCAAATCATATGAAGGGGGGGGTTACAAGAGAGAAGCTGCGCAACTCTGCTCTCGCAGAGTTGAGTGGGGCACTTAATAGGATATTAGGTATAGTTAGGAGAGAAAATAGGGTCCGCCTGTCTGCAGTATTGTTGGATGATTGATATTGTACTGATTCTTGTTTGTTTATGTTTCATGACTCCGTGACCATGAAGACCACTCCTGCAACTGCCATGTCCACCTTGACCACATCTAAGACTGCTGTCTACCGCCTGAGCCGGGACGAGTTGACAGCTGAGCTGACTTCAAGGGGCGTCTCCTTCCCTCCCAATGCTACTGTGGGTGAGCTCAGATCTAAGCTATGTGGGGAGATTAGCGGGACAGGGGAGGCTGAGACTGACTCGGGTATGGACAGGATTGAGGATGGGAATCCACCCCCTTTAGCGCCTACCGCTCCTCCTCCACCCCCTTCACTAGTTAAATGTCAGAACAAAGTACTTATGGAGATTTTGAATCGGACCCCTGTTTGCGACGGTCAAGATCACGCTACTCTGTTTAAATTTATGGTTGAGATCAACAGAGCATATTGTCTAAAGTTAGCGAGTGATAGTGAATTTTTGATTCTGTGTTTGGCCAAAACTTCTGGTTTTTTTAACCCAGTTGTTCTCCCGTGGGATTCAAAATGGTTTATCTTGGAGATCACTTACTGACCTCATTTTAGAAGCGCTGTTACCCAGTAGGGCTAGAGAAAGGTTATGTAAGGAAGTTATTCACAGGTTTCAATATCCCCACGAATCGTTGAGAGATTTTGTTTTATCTATCACAGAGGCAGCTCAAGTTCTCAATAGTGGTCTGGGGGAAAGTCAGATCGTTGATATTATTCTTGAGAATGTGTCGCCCCTCACCCGGCGACATTTTGTATTTACATGTAAGCCCTGTACGGTACTTGAACTTTTCTCTCTAGCATCTTCGATTGAAAACACCCTGCTCGCCGAACAGGAGTATTTAAGTGCGCATGCGCCGGCGGCATTAAACCGCAGACGCACGGGTTCAACTCCCGAACCTATGAATACGGCCTTGTCATTAGCGCCTGTACTACCGGGCGATCGCGATGCTAACACTCCTAGGGACAACTTCAGGCCTTCGGGTTCTGACAACCGTGCGCCCCGCGACCTCTCGCGCATGAGATGTTTTCGGTGTAGAAGACTGGGTCACGTACAGAGACAGTGTAGATCGGGAAACTTATAGGGCGCGCTCGTAGTCGTGGTCCGGTCGTGCCCACTTGTATTAAACCACATGCTCCTACTCCTGTAGTTCAGATCCAGGTAGCCCAAAAGGATTGTGTTGCTCTTTTAGATACTGGAGCCAGTCACTCATTTATATGCCGTGAGTTCTTGCGCCAGTTAGAGGGTAAAACAAAAATCGATTATAGGTCGATAGGTCCTAAGATTTACGCCGTGGCTAATGGGCAGACTATCTTGGTCGATTGTAAAGTAGTGCTCTCTATTAAGATAGAAAGATTTGCCTGGAAACGTCCATTCTTTGTTATGCCAGAACTTCCCTTTGATGTTATTCTAGGGACTGACTTCATGTTCGAGACTGGAGTCAAACTTGACCTGAGACGCTTAGGAATATCTTTTAGTTTTGAACCTAGTTTGTTTATTCCGTTTTGTGTTGGGCACCATCCTCGCAGGTTGTTCCCCATTGTCGAGGAACGTGAAGCGATAGATCGTTTGATAGCTCGATTCCCTGACGTCATCACTGACAGATGGGGCAAGTGCGACATTTTGCCGTACGACATTGTGGCGCAGGACCACATTCCTGTTAGATCTGGTCCCTACTCCTGTGCACCCCCCAAACTCGAGATATTTAGAAATCTTATCATGGACTTGGAACGAAAGGAGGTTATTCGTCCCTCCAAATCCCATACGCAAGTCCTGCGTTCATTATTCCCAGGAAAGGTCATGGGCATCGCTTGATTGTCGATTATAGAAAGCTTAATAAAAAAATAGTGTTCGACCCATACCCCATGCCTAGCATAGAGTCCGCCTTCCAACATCTTGGCGGAGCCAAATATTACAGCTTGATTGACCTTAATGCGAGCTTTCTGCAATGTGCTCTCTCAGAGTCGTCTAAGAAATTTACCGCGTTTATCACCCCTGGCAAGTCTACGAATTCAACCGAGTGCCGTTAGGGATAAGTTGCGGGGGGCAAGCGTTGAGTAGAGTCTTAGACCATATTTTGGCAGACCTGAAATACAAATTCGTGTTTAACTACCTTGATGATATCTGCGTCTACAGCAAATCTTTTGATGACCATTTGCGTCATGTTGAGGTAGTGTTGAGGCGCCTGCGCGAGGCTGGGTTGACTGTAAACCCGGAGAAAGTCACATGGGCGAAGAGATCTATCCCATATCTTGGCTATATCATTTCTGAGGGTAACCTGCTCGTTGACCCGGATCGGGTTAAGCCTATCTTGGATTTTCCCGCCCCAAAAAACATAAAAGGGGTATTACGGTTTCTAGGTATGTGCGCCTACTACGCTAGGTTCATCCCGAACTTCTCTGACTTAGCCAACCCCCTTAACTCCTTGAAGAAAAAGGGTGCCACCTTTATTTGGGGTTCTGCCCAACAGCAGGCTTTTGTTGCGCTTAAGCGCCACCTAGTGTCGCCAGCCGTGCTACGCATGCCTGACTTTTCTCTGCCTTTCCAACTACATGTTGATGCCTCCTCTGTAGCGCTAGGGGCGGTTCTCTCTCAAACGACTTCCGAGGGAAGTAGACCTGTAGCTTTCGCCAGCAGAACTTTGAGCCTGCCGAAAGAAAGTATAGCATATATGAAAAGGAATGTCTCAGCTGTATCTTCGGCATCGACAAGTTCGCTGACTATCTAGAGCTTCGCCAGTTTGAGTTGTACACTGACAACATGGCCCTCAGCTGGATATGGAATCACCCGAAACAACTAGGGAAAATTGGACGGTGGGTTTGGAAGCTATCCAGGTTTAAGTTTACTACCCATCACGTTGCTGGGAAGCTTAATGTTGTCGCTGACGCTTTGTCTAGGATGTGTGAGGATAAGGAACCTGTAGGAGAATGTAAGGGGGATGGCTCGTTATTTGTTATCCATACGATTCCCGAATCCTTTATCTCAATCAAAGACCATCAGTTGATGGATCCGTGTTGCAGACAGATCGTTGACAGGATCAAGCGTGGAGAGAGGGTTGGGAACTACGAGATTTTTAAAGACCTCTTAGTAGTTCGTGTCAAGGGTAGGATAAGATATTTTGTGCCAGAGAAACTTAGGCCTATGTTACTTAAATATTTCCACGACTCCCTTTTTGGCGGCCATTGCGGTGTCCTTAAGACCGAACGCAAGATTTCTAAGGAATTTTTTTGGCCCTTAATGCCTAGAGACGTTAGAGATTGGGTGCGCAAATGTGAGCCGTGTCAATTGGCCAAACCGGCGCGTAATTCTAAAATAGGGTTTCACTCCGCGGATGTTGCTAAGCAACCGTGGGAGAAAGTTTTTGTTGATTTCGTCGGCCCCCTTACCCGCTATACCCAAGGGAACACCTCTATACTCGTTGCCATGGACGCCTTCTCTAAATTCGTCATACTCATCCCCCTAAGGAACATGAAGGCAAGGACGACTGTTAATGCTCTGTGCAGGCGTGTTTGGGCGATTTTAGGGACCCCAAGGGTCATAGTAAGTGATAATGGACCGTGTTTCCGTTCTAAAGCTTTCGGAGATATGTGTTTTTCGTGGGGGATAAGACACGTTACCACTAGCCCGTACAACCCATCGCCGAACCATGTAGAAAGGTTTAATCGTAACCTAAACGTTGCCTTGGCGATCTTTCACCACCTGGATCACACCCACTGGGACCAGGACTTAGACGTTTTGAACATTGCTTTTAACGCCGCTTTCCATGAGTCAGTCAAAGCCACTCCTTCCTCTGTCCTCCTCAATAGGGACCTGAGCCACCCATTATTGTTTAACTGGGATATTGACCCGCTCCTTAATGACGCAGGTGATTGTTCTTATGAAAAGAAATGTGAGGTAGCTTTTTCTAACCTCCTGAAGTCCCAAAGGAAGGTTGCCGCCACCTATAACCGAGGGCGTATCCCTGTCCCATTTAAACTTGGGGACATTGTTGTATGCAAGTGTTTTCCTCTTAGCTCAGCTGCTGACAAGTCTTCGGCGAAGATGGCGTATAAGTGGAGTGGTCCCTGGTCAATTGAAAGATTTCTTACACCTGTTTCGGTATTGTTAAAAGAAGTATCCGACCCATCTTTGACACGTAGAGCACATGTCAGCCACCTAAAGGCTGCAGGGAAATGAGTCAATTGACCCCGTGCTGTGTGTCGTCTGTTTGCTTAAGTGTACCTTTGTGATTTAATTTTGCGTTCTTAAGTGCATGTTTCTAGGTATTCTATATTGTTGTATATATAATTTATATAAGGGAAGGGGTACCACCCCCTGGTATTGTTAGGATAAATTTGTAGTACTGTAGGGCCTAGGTATGACTTTGGGCAGAAACTTGTGTTGGACTGTTTATAATAAAGCGTGTGTCGGGTCCAAAGTACATGGTGCAGAACGTTCGCCCCACCGACCGGACTACCTCTAAGTGCGTGTGAAGCGGCAAACCCACCTTTCCTCATTCGTGGAAAGTCGTCGCTAAACAGAGTTGTGGGTATCTCTGTGACTCGTGCTGGTAGACAATGTTAGTGCTACGAAACTGCCACAGTAACTTTCAAGGATGGCTGCGCTAACTGATAAACTTTACAATTGGATGTGGTGTTCACGTGTAAACTTTTGTTCTCAGAGACTTCACCTGTTCGGCCTTCCGTCCCCCCTTTTTTGCCCTGCCCTTTCCTTCCCTCCTTTGTTCCTGTACACTCATCGGCAGTCAATGATCGCCCAGCTGGGCATGGCGATGAAGCTTCCCAGGTGGTTAAAGCGGGCCACCTTACGAGCATATGCTGTCTCCCTGTCAACCCGGGATGACGGTGTGTTGGAGTGAGCGTGTGAAGCAGAGGTCAACCCCCGGAGTCCAGTTATTCGTCATCTCCCGAACCTGCATCTGGCCACCTAACATGGCCTCGGAGGGTACCGGAGCCGCCACCCACCCTCTAGTCAGCGGTGAACATCGAGGAAGGCGCCTCCCCGTGTCTTCACCAAAGGCTAAGGACGTCCTTCTTCTCCGTCCAAGGGGGGACATTGTGACGTTGTCACAGACATAATGCAAACATGGACGATCTGGCTCACCTGATCTGGTCCCCTTTGACTGGGCTGGATCTCGACTTCATGAAACACGCGCACTCAACTCCACTCAACATCACGCGGCTTACTGACCGCCCGTGGCTCGAGGCCCGATTAGAGCAAGACTCGGACAATTGAACATCAAGATGCGCTAACCCGTATGCGCCGACGGTTGTGTTCGAGTGAAACAAGACTCATCCACCGGCGCGTGATTTGAAATTATCACGAGAATAATCGAGATTTCTGTCGAAGCAACGTACACCCCTCTCCCTTCGTCCCAGTGTGATTCCCGCCGTTTGTGAACACGTGATTGACTTTGTACAGTATATAACGGCTGGACTGTGTAGTGATGTCACTCATTTCTCTGCACTCGATTAGGTGAGACACTTGTCTTAGATTTAGACGTAGGTCGTTGTTCGACGTTTTCTAAATTATGTTTGGGTTAAATTGTTCAAAATTTAAGTTTCAACTTTAAGTATAAATCATGATTACTAATAGCTATATTTCTCTGAGACTGCAGGATTTGCCTGTCAGCCATTATGGTTTATGCGCTAGCTTTTTCTTTGTACTTAACGTTGTGTCCGCCTCACGGACGGGTTGGAACTTTAGCATGGCGCCATCTTGGGGCGCTAATGGAACTTTAGCATGTCGCCATCTTGGGGCGCTAATTATTTCTGTTTAACGTGTAACTTATTTTAAAATAGTTGTTCTGCTTGCTAAAAGTTAAAGATTTGTTACGATTGTGATTCTTTTTAAATTGTTACTCAACTCGGGGGGCGCGAGCCCGTGCACCCAGCACATTGGTTATTACAATAATAATAATTAGATTGAACTAATTTGATTGGGATCTATTGTAACAGGTTAGGTTTAGGTAAATCATTTTCTCTGTCGCGCCTTACAATGGCAGTCTATTATAAAACTTCATACTTATGTCAATATAGTGTCGGCATCGCCAGGTCGTGTAGACCTATACCTATTACTTGTATTTAACTTTCCTGCTAGGTTAGTCGCCTTCTGCGAGGGTCAATTTAATTATGACTACGTTGGTATTAATCATTCTGTTTTCTCTTAACGACTTGGGGTCTTGCCCCTTTATTTATTGTTTACTTCGGCCCTTATCGGCCAGTCACTCGACTTTCCTAGAGTGCCTCGCTCTTGTATGTCTGCTAGTTGTTTGTAGAATAAAATAAACTCTCTTGTAACTTACCTACCTTTTATTTATTGTAATTTGAACCTATCAAATCATATGAAGGGGGGGTTACAAATGAAGAACAATGAGGCTTTTAAAAAGCTGTCCACTAAGTGCCCACGCAAAGTGACTGTAATGAATAAACTGCAGCTAAGTACTAAGAAAACGGCAAGACTAAGAAGACCAAGTAGAGTTCTACTAATAGCATCAGATCTCTTAGCATATGGAAGCAACCAGAAAGATTAATTGAGAATCTTCTCTGCTGTGATGATGATACTCCTAGTATCTATTTTAAAACAATTACATGCCCGGGAAAGGTAAAATGGATAACGTTCATGAAAGGGGAAGTTGACGCCTTAAGAGAAGAATGACACATCAACCATGATATCAAAATCGGAAAGGAAGAAGCCCATAGCCCAAAATGGGTTTTTAAAACTAAAACAAATACTTCGGGTGAAATAACGATATACAAAGTCCGTTTGTATGTAAAAGTGTACATCCAAAAAGTGGAAATGGACTACAATGAAACATTTTCCTCCGTAGCTCGCTATGATTCGATCAAAGTGCTCCTCTCTATTGTAGTTAGATTCGACTATGAACTAACTCAATTTAATATCAAAATATTGTTCCCCAATTGAGATCTTAAAGATGAGATATACATGATACATGAGTCCTCCAGAAGGAATACAACTGAATTAAAATATTATTTGTAAACTCAACAAGAGTCTTTACGATCTTAAGCAATCGTCATGGTGTTGGAACCGGTAGTTCAACCAATTCATAAAGACTTTTGGCTCCGAGAAATTTAACGTCGATAATTTTATATACAAAGCCAAAATTGAGGGGTATCATGCCTTTCTAATCCTTTTTGTTGACTATGGTCTTGTGGGGGAGAGGGGGGGGGGCGGCAAATAAATCATCATGCAATGTTATAATCAATAAGTTGCAGAGTGGTTTTGAAATCACGACATCATCATTATACAGTAGAATTCTTTGTAGGGATGTATATACAATACAACTAAGAAAATGACACAATCTGCATTGTAAAATCAGCCTACATGAACCAGGTTGTCAAAATATTCAATATAAAGGACGATAATCCATATTGCGTGCATGAAGATTCCTATATTCACCTACAAGCCGCAGATGAAGACGAATCAATCAAACATGTACCAAACAAGGAAGCAGTTGGTGCATTAATATTTATTTGCATGGTCAGTCATCCTGATGTAGCGTTTGCAATGTGCAGGTCAGCAAATATTTCAAAAGCTTTGACGGAAACCATTGGAACGAATAGAGAAAATTATTAAATATCTCAATGCTATTGTCAACTATGGAGACATGTACCAAAATTCCGATGACCTAAATTATGGTTGTGGAATATTCAAACCATGTTGATGACGTAGACCTCTATACAAGGCAATTGACAACAAACTAGATATTCAAGATGTTAGATGGTCCTGTTATTTGAGGCAGTACTAGGCAGTCGACACTCGACAGTAGCTCTCTCAATCACCGAAGTTGTTTGTATGATGGTCTCAGAATCACCTAAAAAAGCTATGTGGCTTCGAACCATGTTCATGTATATCTATGAAGAAACTTCTTCACCAACGGTGATCTCCGTTGACAATCAAAGTGCCATCAAACTTGTCAAGAATCTGGAATACCACAAGCGTACCAAGCACATAGGCATCCGCTACCACTATGATTGGGAGCAATTCGAACATGACGATATCAAGCTGTGATACACCTCATCGAAGGATTAGCTTGTCTAACTCCTCACTAAGCCATTGCCCTAAGATTTTTTTAACCGATTATGTGCTGAGAAGGTAACCGAGTTTACTTGACGTAGTGAATTAATTTGGTTTATTTGTGTTCTCAATGTGTTGGCTCATATATACTTTTTCTTATTCTTTATGATGCCACTATGAGATTGTAACGATATTTCTTCCGAGATATCGGTACAGATGCTCGGCTGGCTACAGCATGAGTTGGGGTTGGGTCGGCGTTGGTGATAGCTAACGAGTTGTAATGGAAGGACTAAACTAAAGTACACGAAAACGTCAGGGAAGAACCTGATGCAATGGGCGCCACTTGATTTTTCTTAATTTGGGAACCAAGACCCAGTAAACCCAGACCAAAGTTAATTCGGGAGTCGGCCGCCAGTGACGGTGACCGCAAAAGATATCCAAGTAATTTCCTACAACTCGCTAGTCCTCAGAAAATGTATCCAAATTTAATATGAAAAGTCAAATTCGCTGTGAGTTTCTTTAAAATTTTAATATAAATAACAGCTTGGTTAGAAAGTTTACAAAATAAAGAGAACATGTGCTAAAGTTGACCAAATGGTAATACCCTTTCAATAGGATTTCCGGGAATGCCCAGAACCGAATTAAGAATGAGTTATAAATCAAAGCATAAGCACCAACTGAGCTTTCTAATTCTTTGACAAGCTTAAGCAAACAATAAGCATTAACTGAGCTCTCAAATACTTTAACAGGCTTAATCAAAATAATAAGCATTAACTAAGCTTTCTAATTCTTTAACAAACTTAATCAAAATAATAAGCATTAACTGAACTCTCAAATACTTTAACATGCTTAATCAAAATAATAAGCATTAACTGAACTTTCATTTATAAAATCAAATAAGTTAAGGGTCCAAACTGGTCATCACTTTCCCCAGTTATGGCTTAGCATAAGTCTTAAGATTTCAAAGCTGGGGAAAAGGTATCCCAATGGATTTATTCACATAGATAAAGAACTGGTCTATAGTGAAATTGCCAGGGCAACTTGTGTGGTCTGACCCGGTTTGGTTGCTTGTGGGACTGTGTGAGGGTCGGAATCTCCTCGCATAGGATCATTGCAGCCACGAACTCTTACATGGCCCTCAGGATGAATTGTTTGGGGCCCGGATCAGGGTCTCGTACAAGTAGCCCAGGAGGAAAGACCCCGTGAAAGGGGTTCCTCCGAGACTTGATAACCCACAAATATCAGATAAAGAAAATTTATTGCAACGCAAGAAAATAAATAAGCTCCACGTTACGAAACCACAGTAGGAAAATCATTTTTACACATCGAATCTTGATAGCCGTCTCATTTCTTACACTCACACCCACGACGAACAAAAGGGATTATCCCCAACTTCACTTCGTATTCATCCGTCTTCAACTGCCTCAAGCATTCTTTTCTCTATCCATCTTGACACCTTCTACCTTACGGTTCTCGCAGCCATCTTGCCCCTCCCTCTTTCTCACTTGCCAACCTTTACTTTCAGCTCTCTAGTTGAGAATCGCCCGTTAGCGGCGCTAGTTATCATCGGGATCTGCTTCGAAGCAACTTTCCCCTTGTAGATAGATCGAATACCCTGCAGTGGCCACCTACAACTATTCGAGGGTCTATTCACTAGCCAGGCTGAAAGCTGATGAAATAAATTTCATCACAAGATTAGAAACATTTTTGTGGGCGATAATAAAGGGAGAAAGTCAGAATATAGTAATTCGCACCTAAATACCTAGGATGTAAAGTACTGCATTATCTTGGTAACCTTGTTAGATATAATGTTTTTCCCACCATCTTGTATATCAGTTCTTCTTTTTGTGTTCTCTCTTATAAATGGGTCAAGATATAACTCAACGTTTCTTGTTATTACTTTAGCTATAAGCAATCCCGCTTAAGTGATTAAATTAAGATATCCTCGTGTGTGTATTTTGGAGACCTATTTTACACAGTTGAATCACTCTGGGGTGATCCTGGGCTCCTGATGAAACTTTTTATTGTAGGCATGGGCTCGCTCTAATCCCCCAAGTGGCTGTACTTAGCACACACACACACACACACACACACACACACACACACACACACACACACACACACACACACACACACACACACACACACACGTTCACACGTGGTTCTAACATTCCCGGTTGATAATAATGTCACTCACTAATGCTATTAGATTAAGTTACCACAGGCAGGTAGCCCTGAGTTTTTATGACCACTGTTCTCTACACAAGCTCGAGACTGAAATCACTTTGTAGCTACAAAATAAATCTCAATTACTGTACATAATACATTTAATTAGGTACTGAATATTCGGCAGGAATGAAACTGGAAGCGGGCTTCCTCAAACAATTTTCCAGATCCACATAAGGCAAGGTAGTTGGAAGAGTTAAGT